>VXAY01002459.1:114760-210377 GCA_013399855.1 Oxyruncus cristatus | reverse complement strand
AAAAAAAAAAAAAAATGCATAAAGAGGGATATGACTCTTGGTTCTATTCCCAGTGATTTTTATTTTACACTGAGTTTTCTTTGGGTGAAACTCTTCAAGATGACTCAGAGCTCCCTTAGGTCAGTACTGCAACTTGCAATAAAGTTCCCTTTTTGTACTTTCCATGTTTTCCCTTTGTTATGTACATTTCCAGGAGTGTGGCAGATTCAGCAATACCCACACAGAGTGAACACACACACACACAAAATATTCCTGTGCCTCAATTTTCCCATCAATTGTAGTAGTAAAAATGATATGGTTGATCCTCTCTGGAGCAGTGATCAAAAAGGAATCCATGGGATCCTCGGATCTTCACAATTAGATGACATACGAAGAGTAGGATCAAAAGTTTACATATGTGTATTTTTCCTAAACCCATTTTTAGAGAATTATATTTCTTTACAGATACAGACTTTTTATTTTTTAAGATTTGCTTTATTGTAATTTTTTAAAAAATCCTGACAGCTAGGATGCTTACTCAGTGACATGGTTTCTGTAAAGAAAACAAGCAATTGAAAACAAAACCCAAACAAATATTTGCTTCTTGGTCTAAGCCTAAAATGGAGGTTTTTCTATGAATCCTGTCTTTTTCAAGAGCATATATATATACAAAAGATACAGCGTTCCAGGAGACTATTCATGGGGAATGCTACCAAGTAGCAAAAAAACTTAAAAAAAAAAGAAGCATGAAGACATATTTAAAAGATTTTTTCAGTGAAATGTAATGAGGTTAGAAGTATCAGCTCATGTACAAACCACCTATCTCCTGGCACTTCTATCACAGAGTTTCTTATTTAATGCTGAGGTTTTGCTACCTGATGTGTCAAATGAGTTTTGACTCTGACACATGGAAAAATAATACTAAATATATTCTTTCAAAAATCAATGTATTCAAACATCATAAACAACTTTTGTAGAGCTGCAAAAGATATTAATGACAGATACATGGAGAGATTACAGGAATTTTTTTTTCCGTGGGTGGTTTTTTAGATTTTTCTTTACTTCAGTAACTGGAGCTGCATTATTTCAACGCTATGGGATCTCATCCACACTGAGCCTAAACTGGCACAGTGCCACTAACTCCAGCAAAGATAAGCACATTTATTTATGCTTCTTGAGACTCTGGACAGTTACTGTTTATACATCGATTTCCAGGGACAGCATTTTATTTCCTTCCTATTCCTCTGATGCACAACATTGTGATGCATATGTAGGACACCTAAAGTGTGATCTCTTATGAAGAGGATCTTTTCTCCTGCTTTATTAATCTTTCTCAGGAATGTGTACCTGGAGAGAAGAAATGCTTTTCTTCAGTCACAGATACATAAGTCTTTGAAATTTAGTCTTTAGAGAAAACCCTTTTTGTGTTGTACAGAGTCATACTGCGAGTAACAAAGTCCATAAATAAAAGAGTGCCACGGAGCTCACAGGTTATCTGTTTAACAACGACAGCTTTGTTCTTCTTGCTAATTTAACACATTTCAGTATGCTAAGATTCCTTGATTTAATCATTCTTAACAATAGATTGAAATGATTCCCACTGAGATTTGAAAAGCAAGAGCAGCCAGAACACAGGCTTGAATCACTCTGTGCCCTGCAAGTGGGTTGAAAATTAGAAAAGGTTGGATACTTTATTTTATACAATGAAAATAAAATTAAAAGTCATAGGAAGTCTTTAACATCTACATGATTTCTGGAATACATTTACAAAATAAAAACCTATTGTCAGCAATGAGAATTTGGGCATTGAGTTGAATTAGATTAGATTATACCTTATGGAAATTTAAAAATTAAAGAATAAAATCCTTGTATTTATTTTAACTGAGTAAGATGACGTTCTTCATTAGTTTTATTTAATGCTTTGGCTTTACTATACACTTCATTTATATGATTATTAGGATAATTTATCAACAAAATGAAACAATTGTGAATAAAAATCTGAATTCGCTGTATAACCCTTCATCAAACTGTAAAATTTAATTAGAGGATACATTTTTACCTGTAACTAAAATATACAGCAGGTGCTAAGCATTTATTTAAGCATTTTATTGAAGGAACTCTAGACACTTGGCTGATTCTATCCCCAAAATATAGTTTTCCATGGAAACAGGTTAGGGAAAGGAACATCTGTTGGAGAGCTGTGATCACTTACAGCTGACAGATGAAACAGCAAAGTTCTAAAACAGCAAAGGAGCTGCTGCCAATCACTCAGTAGCTCAAGACAAGCAGAACTAAAAGCTCTGTAAGGCAGGAGGGAAATCTGTCAGTTCTCTTACTTTGTCCATGAGATTTCTTTAGTAGACCCTTGTTTGGCACTTGCTTTCTAGAGCAACATTTATTCCTGGAGAGCTATTGCAGCCTCTCCTCACTTCTTGGATCCCATGTCAAAGATGTGGATGAGCGGCTTTTGGCAAAAGAAAAGCTACAGAATAACAAAAATCAGACAAATATTTGGTCGAAGGATGACCCTCCCTCCTGCTGTTCCTGTTCCTGACATGAGGATGGGGAGCACAAAGAATGCAGTGAATTGGACAAATACCAACTTCAAAGTTGTAGAGGTGTGAAATAGGCTGAAAGCCTGTGCAAAGTATTCTAAAATACTTACCATTACTTTTTAAATACCAAAGAAAAGTTATTTCACTTTTAAAAATTAAAGTTATATTGAATTACATGTGGGTGATTTAATCTCATGTTTTCAAACATAATGTTCCATTTACAGATCTCAGGGATTAAGACTGGAAAGGGAGGGAAAGCAGTGGGTAGGTAACTGTGATGATAGTTCATTTCTGCTGACATTACAGTTAGTAAGACACCCATTGTGAAAAATTGTACCTGACATTAGTGATGAAACAGGGAATATGACAAAAAAATTCCAATATCTCCTTCATTTATTTAATAGATTCATGGACTTTTCAGGGCAGAGGGGAAACATTATGATCGCATCATCTGCCTGCTTCTATTAAATAGGCCATACAACTTTCTTGATTTAACTTCTGGTGCTGCACTGAAAAATAAGTTGTTCTAATGTTTTTAAATGTGAATTATTCCTAATCAGAATATGTCTATCTACAATTTCCTGCTATATTTGAGAATTCTTTCAATAATTTTTTTATTCATTATATCATTTCCTAAAAACTGTAATCGTCACACTTAACAAGTGGAGGAAAAAATGTGGAGTTCATGAATTCTGATTTTTACTGTGGCATCTTTATATATGGAAAAATTTTACCTCACTGTTCGGCTTTCCTGCTTTCCTCACTAACTTTACGTCTCAGTTTTCTGGAGGAATTCTGATGAAAGGACACAGAACTGAAAATAACAAACTAAGGGAGGAATAACTAAGAAAAAACTGGCTGTGCAGACTGTAAAATTAACAACAGATCCAATAGTCCAGAATGCCTGGTGATCTCATCAGTCAGTCAGTTTGAGAAGTAATTCTTTTAAGATAGGATTCTCACTGTGGAGGTGTCCTGTTCCCACGTGCACTGTTGGAAGGACAACCTGTTCAAAAGAGATTCCAGATACACCGCAGCACTCCTTGTGAACTCTGAGAAAGGAGAGGAACAAAACCCAACAAAATTCCCTCAGATTTTTAATTTTTCAACAAGAACTAACATTCTGTATAGTAACTAAAGGCAAATGACTGCCCCAAACCTCTGCAAGCCTGTTTGGATATTTCAAAGCCAGGTAAACAACATATATGGGTTACAGGAAAAGGTATAGGTAAGGTAGTCAGGGATGATCCTGGAACCAAGGGCAGCTCTGCTATGAGATGCTGTATCTGGAAAAGGACACCAGTGTCTGCACCAGGCATTTTAGTAAAGACAGAGAATTCGTGGGACATCCCTTCACACAGCAAGGAAAGCTTGAGAGCACAAAGACCTACTCCAATGACCATTCAGCTGTGAAGACTTATGAGTGTTATAGACACAATTACCAACCTCTCCTTTGCTAAATTTATAATTTGAGCTCCTTGAATCTCCCACACTCCTTTAATAAATCCTTTCCAATTTATCAATGCCATTTATGAGCTCTGGATTGCAGCTGAAAACAGTGGCTTCTATTCACACCTCACTATACCAAAATGTGGCTTGGCTATGGTGAGTTGCAAACTGCATATTTAAACTACACCTACCAAACAAACTACATTTCCCAACTGAATATTACTAGTTTGTTTGTTTGTTTGTTTTTTATATTCCTCCGTGTGTGTTCATTTACTATAAATTCAATCAATAAGAGTTTTGTTTTCCTCAAAGTCATTGATAACAACATTAAACAGCAAAAGGTCAAGAACTGTTTCTTAAAGACCTCACAAATATCAGTAAGAAAGGCAGTGTTTAATCAATATGAACTCTTCTATTGATTTTGTATCACGTGTCTTCTTAATCAAAATATCATGTTGTAGCAAACCAAAACAGTTCACAGAAAGGGAAGTGGAAAATTGCTGTTATCAATTAAACTTCCATTTAAAAGAAAATTTAATATCCACGTATAACTCATGAATCCAGGCTACCTAGTACTGTTATTGGTCAACTTTGCATTATTTTGATAATTACAAACATTTTTACAAGATTTATTGTTAAAATGCCAAACAACTTAGCTGCTGAGCATTCAGGAGTTCACATACAAACTTCAGCACAGCAGTGATGTTCAATCATCATTAGGACTTCCAGGTAAACAGCAGAAGACATAGATATCAGTCACCTGATAGTCACTCAGAAGTATTACACTTTCCTCTGTCAGCCTTCTGTCATGTAGTGACTAACGCAGAATTATTAAGCTGAACTTGGAAAAAAAAAAGGAAGATAATAAAGCAACTACAGTTAATGTAACCAATTTTTTTAATGTGTCTGCTAACTAAAACCAGGAGCAAAAAATGGAGAAGGGAAGGCTGAAGGGGGATCCTATAAATGTATATAAATACCTGAAGGGAGAGTGCAAAGAGGCTGGAGCCAGGCTTTATTTAGTGCTGCTCAGCGGCAAGACAAGAGGCAATGGGCACAAACTGAACCACAGAAGGTTCCCTCTATACATCAGGAAACTTTTACTCTGCAGGTGACTGAGCACTGGCATGGGTTGCCCACAGAGGCTGTTCTTAGAGACACTCAAAAACTCCTTGGACACTGTCTTGGACAGCTGACTCTTGGTGGCCCTGCTTCAGCAGTGGGGTTGGACCTCCAGAGGCCTCTTTAATCCTCCAGCATTCTGCAATTCTGTGATATACCTTAAAGGAGATATAGCTGTTCATCTCTTTCGCCAATGGTAGCTCTTGCAGCCTGGGAAAAAGTTGTCACTTCTAGGATTACGTATTGTTTAAACTTTAGATTGTCACAACATAAATTCTGAAGCAAAATGAAATATTCCTTGCCACAGTTTTTGTAGCCAGAGCAGAAGCTCCTCAGAGAAGACACTGAATTTCCTAGTGGAGGGGAATGATATCTTGTACTACAACAACCTTTGCACTGTCAAATTTCTTTTTCCCTACTGCCTTAAGCTACATTCTCTTCCCTCTAGTTGAGAAAGTAGGGTCAATTCTCACCTAACCAAGCTTCTACTTGGCAAACAAACCTATTTTATCTACTACATTTTGCAAGATTGTTTGCATGAGATCTTTTATGCCTGAGATGGCTTCCATTGCTCAGCATAACTTATACTGTGATGGGCAATTGAACAAATTGGAAGCATTTCAGAAACAGCCCTAAAAAATATGAAATTAGAAGAAAAAAATACAAAACCAAAGAGGTTATATAAATTCATTCATAAATATTCCTTTGATAAGAGCTATATAAAGATTTAAGAGAAGTACAGGTAGAAGAAGGAAAAAATACACTTGGAAAGACCAAGACCTGTCTCACAGTGATCTAGAAGTGTAGGTAGTGTGACATTACAGAGTTTAGCAACTTTTAAATGAATGTATGATGTTAGCACAGCCTGATGTTCACCTCTGTGTGTGATGAAAATTAATTTCTGTACAAATTAGAACTGCTGAAATTAATGACCACAGTATAGAAAATATCGAGAAAATGGACCTAAATATGAATCAAAACTTTTCTTTGAAGTATGCTCATCTGTATCCCATAATTTTCCTTGAGCAAAACTAAAGAAACAAACCTACTAGATGTTATACCTATATATATATATATATATATATATATATATATATATATACAGAGGTATATATATATGTACTTAAAATACACAAATTTCTTTATGTGGTGAATGGCCAAAGAAATCACATACGTCATTTCTTTATATCATATTCCTCATAACTGAAAACACATTTTAGAATTTTGTATGTGTTACTGAGACAAACTTCAGCTTAGCTCAGTTCCTAAATGTGAAGAAACTCCACCATTCACAAACAAGTGTAATCTAAAGCTGCGAATTGCCATTAAAAGATATTTGAATTGAATTTCTGCACTTATTCAGGAAAGCAGAGAGAGTAGCACGCAAGCTTCAGACACCCAAATGAATTAACTGAAGTAACATGATGTTGGCTGTTCATTTTCTTCCCCTTCAGGTAGAAAGGAAAGAAAGGTAGATTAGCTTTAAAGTTCACAGGGCCGCTGGAGGCTCTAGTTCAGTGTTCACCCTGATGAAATTGGGAAGTTATGGACTACAGCAGGAGAATCACAGAATCACAAGGTGTTTTTTGGGTTGCAAATCACCTCAAAGATCATTGAGTCCAATGTTTGATGAATCACCACCCTGTCAACTAGACCATGGCACTGAGTGCCACATCCAGCTGTTCGTTGAAAACCTCCAGGGATGGTGACTCCATCATCTTGCTGGACAGTCTATTCCAATTCTTAAAATTCTTTCTGTGAAGAAATTTTTCCTGATGTCCAGCCTGAAGGTTCCCTGGCACAGCTTGAGGCCACGTCCTCTCATCCTGGCACTGGTTGCCTGAGAGAAGAGACCAACCCCCTCCTGGGTACAACCTTCTGTTAGGTAGTTGCAGAGAGCAGTAGATCTTCCCTGAGCCTCCTTTTGTCCAGGCTAAACACCCCCAGCTCCTTCAGCCTCATAGGACTAACCCTCTAGATCCCTCCCCTGCTCCATTGCCCTTCTCTGGACGTCAGAAGAGAGAGGCCGGAAATGGTGTAAAACAAGTTTGCAATCCATTCTTTTTCAAAGCTGAGTACTGCAAGCTGTTAAAGTTGTGTTGTGCATATCTAAAGGACTGTTTGTCACTCACATGTCACTTCTTAAACTTTGTTTTCATTCCAATGCTGAAATTCTAATATTCTGTTTAGGATGAGCACTAGCACTCAGGAGCTGCAAGCTGTTAACATATGATCTCTTCCTGCTGTAAAAGCAGCAGTCCTACAGAAGTGCCTACAAAATGCATAGACCAAATCAGTTAAACAAAACATTCCATGCATTTCTCAAACATTAGGGGGAAAAAGACATTCAAGCAATGGTAAGATTACGTCTATATATATTTTATTGCTAAAAATATTCCCCAAAGCACTTCTGCAAATTGCTCACATGTAGTTCTTTGAAAATATCCATTGCTACAGGCATTGGTTAATTTTGATCAAATATCTCTTCAGTTACCCAGCGGGAGGATATAGAAAAGATGGTGCTAGACTTTTCTCAGAGGCACAGATTGAAGGAAGAAATTGTGCAACAGATATAACTTGAGATGCGTGAAATTCTGATTAAATGTAGGAATTTTTACGCACTGAAGGTAGTTCAACACTGAACATTGAGTAAGCTGACACTGGCTGGTAATGCCAGTAGGAAATATCCACCTAATTCACCTAGGTACAATGAAATAACTGGAAATGTCAGAAAACAGTGAAGCACTGTTGCTGTAGCATTAGAAAAATGGGAAGGGAAGAGAAGATACTTTGAATGGTGGGTGTATCATCAAAGAAGAAGAAAATAAAAACAGAAGTCAAAGAAAAAAAGATAAATCATAAAGATTAAAAGGAAATTTTGGATAGTTGTAATAAAAAAATAGAAGAAATTAAGGTAATTACTGACGGTGCTAACTGATTCAGCTACGAATCAGAATTTGTCAAAAAAAGTACTGTGATTTGCTACAGATGAGACCTTAGATCAAGTGGAATGTGGCCTGCTGATCACAGTGATGGGTATATTGACTGTGTCTTTGGGATGGAACAGAGACATGTCTACCATGCACAAATAGTGTCGTTTGTTCTGCCTCGGATCTTGTACAGCTACGAGACTGTTTGTAGTCTGTTCTTATGTAAACCTGGTGTCACGCACTGGTCTGTTTACTTTTAATTTGATTTAACATTAAGCAAACAATGAAAATATCAATTATATATCTCATTTAAATGGCATTATCAGGCTGAAAGAAAAGCTGAAATATGAATGTGTGCTCCCGCTTTTATATATGACAATAAAATCCATCTGCCTGATTTCAGGAAAGAAGAATATATTTCCAAGTTTCCATTTGCAAGTCTTTTTTGATAAAATTGTCTGTAAGGCCCAAAGTCTTGCCCTACTAGTGTCAATGAAATTCTTGAATATTTCTTTCAAGAAGTAAAAGCAAAGTCCTTGTTCTGCAAAAAGAGCTCTCTGTGATGTTATTTCAAAAGATCCTTACATTTGGGTAACGTGGAGTCCTGCATAATTTGCATCAGTTATTTTGCAGACTTAGGCATGTTAGAAAATTACACTGCCATTTTACTTGTTGTGTCCTAAGTGATTTACTGTCAATACTGCTCAGATATAACCAGTAATAGTTCTCACACTGTAATTTAACTGTATTCAAAGCTAACTGAATATTTACATAGTTAATCTATTTCATTTCCACATTATTTTTAGCTAAAACACCACTTCAGAGTGTTAAATATCTACTTCAACATAAAACATTGTTGGATTTTTATTTCTTTTATGAATTCCATATGTCATCTTTCTGACAAGGTGAGGCTACTTTTCATTTCTGTAGTGACGAAAAAAGGGGACCTGTGGAAAACAGCTAAAGTATTTTGGGAATTTCTTGAAGGAAATTTACTATTAGAAGTTTGTGTTGATTCACCAGAATTTTGTTCTGTTTAAGTTCTCTGATATAATTCCAATTTCTTTTATTTTCTATTAAAAGGTGATTAGGATTGAAATACAGCTGATGCAAGGTTCAATTCTTCTACCACAAACTCTCTACAGTAGTAGCTGAAAACTTCAGTGATATAAAGGAGTTCATAGTGTACTTGTATCTCCTTACTCCTGTAGGCAATTACTGTATATTTTATGATAAAGAAGCATTTTTTCCCGTACTTCTTTGCTTCTCTAATTTTACTGATTCACAAAGCCACATATTCACCAAAATACATTCTTG
The DNA here is from genome assembly GCA_013399855.1 of Oxyruncus cristatus. Taxonomy (NCBI): domain Eukaryota; kingdom Metazoa; phylum Chordata; class Aves; order Passeriformes; family Cotingidae; genus Oxyruncus; species Oxyruncus cristatus. The sequence goes on along the minus strand of VXAY01002459.1, from coordinate 201,025 downwards.
CTCTATGCAGATCTTGACCTTATGCTAAGCTTAAATCAATAGCTACTCTGCCTCTGCAGTCACACTAGGCCCATAACTGCTTCACTGTTCAGTTGCTCTGTAAAACTGGTTTTCAGTAAATCACTCATCCTTTCTTAGCAGAATCTTTCTCCTGGATGAAAAACACCCCTCTTCAGTTCAGCTGCCCCTGAAGATCTTTGTTCAAGTTTCCTCTGTCCTGCTGCAGTCCCTCCTTCCGTAAAACTTCTTTCTCCTACCTAGATGTATATGTCCTTTTCCATCACAAAATGTAGGCCTACTCAAACACCCAGGAATAAAACTGTCATGACACAATGTATTCCTTAAATCCATAGTTCATGCTCAGAGGGCTGTAAAAATTAACTCTAAATTATCTTCACTTGATCCAGCACTTATATTCATGTTTCTCTTTTTAAGGCAACCCCTTGACTAAGGAGTGTCAAAATGAACAGCAACGGGTCTGCTGCATTTCACTTCCCTTGAGCTGGGACTCTCAGACATTTCTAGTGCCCCATGTTTTGAAAGTCTTTCTCATGTGCTCTTATGACTGCTACTCACCAGAAACAGGGGGACAAGAAGTGTATTACACGTATGGTGCACTCTGAGCTAAGCCCACACAGTCCCACTATTGTCATGGAATGAGTAGGGAAAACTTGTCCGTTGCTGAAGAGGTTTTACTTGCAAGTATTTTTCCTTAACTGCTGAAATTGTAGTGCTTCGAAAGAGGGGGAGGGAGAGAACAAAACCCACTGTATTTCACACACTGTGAAACCAGAGAAAAGTACAAGAAATATTTGTGTCCTGTGTTTTAGCTCTCTCCGTTTGAAGATGCACAAAAGTGGGCTTTAAGTCATCAGGTAAAAAACACAGTGAGAAGGGGTATAAAAATGGCGAGTGAAGAACAATATACTATCTAGTATTAGACAGCAGTGACAGAAAGAAGCACAGGACTATATGTCAAAAAAGCTTCAAAGATGCTTGTAATTTCTTTATAACCTTTGTGTCACTGTTTAAAGGAACAGTTTTCCTTGTGATCTTTGCCTAGTATCTCACTAACACAACTACAGCAAGCTAAGTTAAGGTTTAAGATCAATAGTTTCACAGATCCACTCCTCATTTCAAATAAAATAAAAAAAAAGAAATAAAAAAAATCATAGCTCTCATCAATTAAGGAAACAGAAAATTTGTCTACAAGTTATTCTGCTATAATATCAAATGGTATTAAAAAAAGTTTTTTTCCTTTTCAGTAATAAATTCATCAAATAGATACTCTTTTGAAGAGTACATTTCCTTTTATTCTCACAGATCATCCATGGATTTAAAATAATACAGAAATAAAGCTTTCTTGCAGTTCAGAAATTCTCTCATCTCTGTTTGAAATTATGTAACTGCCTCAATCAAAAAACCCTCTGGAAAATATGTGCCAAGAGATTTACGTGTTTGCAGTTTTGGTGAATAGATCAAATGTGCCACTCTCTGTATGTTTCTTAAATCTTCTTTCTTAGAAGAGAAGTCACAGCTCTCACAGTACTTTTTTTTGCTGTGAACTAAAAAATGTAGCACCTCTTCAAACAACTCTCTAACCAGCAATCCCTCTACACTGAAAAATATAAACTAGTTTGAATTGGGCTAATGCATGGCTTTGTTATTATATGCCCTTTTTTTTGGTCCTCATCTACATTCACCTTAGTGTTTCTAAATCATCATTGATTGGTGCTTTGAGGACCAAAAAGCTAAAGAAACTAAATTAAAATTCACCTGATAAAAATCCAGACAAAATTACAATTGCTATTTACCCAGTATTGGGTCTTGCTAAGGGCAGTTCCTGCTTATTCAGAAAATCAGTCTACTGTTAAAGCAGTTGTAATCCAGGAGGAACTTCTGATCCAAAGGTATTATTCAATATGCTTTAGGTCATGCTGCAACCTCCTTTATTATTCACGGACATTATCTCGCTGTAGGCTTGATTTGTGGCTGTGCTCCAAGCCCAGAAAAAGCATCCAAGAAGAGAGTGTGAGAGGAGACAGTGTCTGAAGGCATCAGACAGGAGAGGAGAATCTGTAGCTGATACCAAGCACACTCAAGAAGTAGAAATGCACTTTCAGCAGAGGTGTTCAATGGAAGTGGCGCCAGAGTGTGAACAAAGGCAGCCAGGAGAGTCTCCAAGGAGAGAAGCCAGACCAGAGAAGAGGAAAACAAAGCCGGAAAATTCAGAAATTAAAAAAATGGCACAGCTTCAGAAGGCCTGTTTGATTTCTCTCAAACCTGCTGAACTTTCTACATGGAAATTTCACTTATCTATATCCATCAAATCTTATTCTCAGCTTGGTTAACTGAAAACTTGTGCCCAGACTAGAGCAGGCCAGCAGGTCTTGGGACAATAAAAGTGCTATATATTTAAACAGCAACTGGCAGAACAAAGTGCCAGCCCTCTATACTATTCTCAGTGATTATGTCTCTGCCCATCATCTTAGGCTCAACCCTTTCACATCTCTGTCTTACAACGTGTACATGGATATGACATCCAGACATTGGTTCAAATGGCAAGACTTCTCTATTTCCTTACTAATAAGAGTGATTGCAAGTTCCTCCATGTGTTTCACATCCATGTGGTATCAGTTGCTAAGGTTTTATTCTTTGCTTTCTCATTCATACTCTGTGCAGCACACTGATGATTCTGTTAGTTTCTTTTCTTCCACTGCAGCACAGAAGATATTTAATGATTCAATGAAGAAAAACAATGAAGAATATTTATCTCATCCAAGAACAGTATGAATTCCCTAAAAAGTCCTTCCTCCCCACTCTCACTTGTCTCCCTGAGATATATAATAAAACCTTTTATTCACCTAGGCAGAGTGAAGCAAAGTCGAAAAGCTTTACTGAAAGTATCTAGATAACATCTGTTATTCTATGAGAATAAGGCTTGTGAAATAGGCACCAGATATTTATACCCAAAGTACTCATTCTTAACAGAAAGTAGGTCATGACTAGCATAAGAGTGAATGCTTGAAAATAATCATTTTAAGAGGGTGTGACAGTAGAAGAAATTAAACTATATCAATCCTAAGCATTCATAAAAATCCACTTGTAACCAGGTATGTTCCAATAGTTTGCCTGTACCTAATATTTTATTTAAAAGTTAGTGCTCTCAATATCTAACATAATTAATTTTTCAAGAATAAAACAGAGCTTCACATAGAACAGTTGGGGGGAGATTTGTTTATCGTGCCTGTCAATAGATAAGCTAAGTATGCAGTCTTTCCCTGGGCATAGACAGGAGGGGAGCTTTTCCTATTTCAATTTTCAAAAGCTTGTCTAAATCTGTGCTCTTTTACAAAGCATCACAGGATGAATATGATCAGGAATGTTTTCAGAAGTATAATTTTAAAGAGGAAGGTTGCCAATTTAAAGTCTAAGGCATTACCTCACTGAACAAACTGAGTAAAGAGCCAAACTAAAAACTAACAAAAACAAATGAATTGAGTGTCTCTGATTTCTATTCCTGTATTGTAATTATTTTCAGGCAACATTAGTAACAATGAGTCAGAAGTGTGCCTTGACAGCCAGGAATGCAAATGGTGTGATTATTGGGGCTGTTCTGTGCAGGGCCAGGAGCTTGACCCATTGATCCTTGTGAGTCCCTTACAAGTCAGAATAGTCTATGTTTCTATAATTACGCGATTCTACGAATGTAAAGCAAAAGTTTCATTTTTTAATGTTGAACATTCCCAAAAGAAATTACCAGGATTAATAAGCAAATATTTTTTAAAAATGTAAAAATCTCCAAGTAAAGCTACAATATTCCTCCTTTTTTCATTTAGTTATTTCTATCCTGTTTCCATATGTTCAAGAAAATTTTATTAGTGTAAACATATATCAGAGAAAGAACTGGCTGATGCAATTATTGAAAACAAACATAAGTCAGTCAAAGACTTGCCCTGTGTTCACAAAAGAGTGCATGAATATTGTGTTGAAACTGTACTTGTTATGCCTGATTAGTGAGCTCTTGTAGAATTTCTTCATTTTACAGTTTCCACATAGAATTATCAAACTGACAAACCCTTACCAGCTTTTGAAAACTACATCCAGTGTGTTTTCTGTAGCTTCTCTTAACCATGACTGGGACATAATCCACTATTATCTTGTTCACAAAGATATGATTCATTTCACACATCAGTGTTCATTAAAATAATATGTACCTGTGCTCTGGTTTTGTACCACTTCAAAGCTCAACTACCAACAAATTCATGGTCAATTAGTTTAACCAGATGAATAATAGTTGGAAAACTACCTAGGTTTCTCACCTCCTCATATTTTGTGTTTACATGAAATTAGAACCTCATAAATCAATTACAATACAGTGAATTAGTTGTAGTTCTCCATTTCTTTCATTTAGTGGAAGAAGATATATCATTTTCTTTCAACTGGGATGCAAAAAAAAAAATCTCTCAAATAATTAATTTCTTTTTGAAGGCTGATAAATGCTGAAGAAACACAGAATTAAATACCTTAATGAGATTTCAAGTTAGTACATATTTCTCTGGGACTTGCAGAAGAGAAGAACTGAAGATCCTTTGTTCTGTAAAACCTCTACTCACAAGACTTATCCCTCATGCTCATATTGTTGGCTTTTTCCTTCATGGGTGTAGCTTTTTTTCTAATAAAATAAATGTAGAAGACTTTAAAATTGAGAAAGACACCCAATGTCTTATTCCTTATAAATATAGCTTTCTGAAATATTGACTGCAAAAATAATCTTATTTGTCACTCATCTTTCTTTGTGTCTTTGGCTTGATTTTAACGTTCCATAAGGAACAAGTGCAATGTTTTTTTTAGTAAGCACAGGTGGAGTTTGTGTTAATTTGTCTCATATTTCAGAGCAAGTTTACTTCTGCAATTGGGAATGGTTGCACATGCAAACAAATACTGTACTCAGGGGGGATCTTACAGTCCAAGACATCTGCTGAGTAACAGCTACACATAAACATTGATCAGTTAAGAGAATCTTAAGTCACACTAAGGGCAACAGATGATCCAGAAAGTAAAAAACCTGGTTAACAAAACAACTTGAGCCAAACTCATACTTTTTCTTAAATTCAACAATGTACTTCCTCTGGGGAATATTTGGCCAGGATGAAATACATATCCTAAAATAGGACACCACAGCATTTTGTGATTTTACACTATGGATCTTTAGATCCGTAAAGACCTCCTCCTGCAAAAATTGTAGTTTCTGTAATAAATTTCATAGGGACTTTACCTACAGAGAAAGAAGGTTAACATAGAGGGATCCATCCTGACATTGTTATTCAAGTGAAAATTGGTAAGTGGCTATTCTTTTCCCTCCAGCCCTGTTATTCTCCAGCCACATTTTCTGCTCTTCTAAAATGTAACAGTCTTCAAAAGATACATTCATATGTTCAGAAGGTTCATTCAAATTAATGTTCATTCAAAAGCTTACATTCATATATGAAAACTAATCTTAGTTGCAGGGTTGCTGGCACAGACTAATACAAATGTAGAAAACAAAAACAAACATGCAAAAAAAAAAAAAAATCACAGACATTGTGGTTTAGTTGAATTGAGAATATTCCCAAGTAGCTTTCACATTATTTTAGAGAAGAAGACGTATACTTTTTAGTAGGCCTCTAACTGGTAAAGATTCCTAATTTTTTCTACCTTTGTTTTAGCAGACCAGGTTCTGAAGGGATTTCAATATCCTCTGTAAACTCACATTAACTATGCACAGAAATCATTACAAACCCAGATTCCTCAGAAGACCCTGTGCTTTAATTTTTCAGCTGGTGCCTAGAGCAAGACAACAGACACAAGCCAAGCATTTAAAAGGCTGACTGTTCTTTATATTTTTTTTTTTACTATATTAATTATTTAAGTTAAATGAAAACACGGAAAAATAGGTCAGAAATACCATCACAGAAACTTTGATTAGATTTGTGTTCTGAGTTTGTTCAAAATTAAATTGCTTTGTGTAAATCACAACACAGTCTGGGCAGGTTGAATGTGTGTTGTTCATGAGTCATTTTTTTAGAATGCAGGCAGTATCATACCATGTCCTATTATGTCGTATTGAAAGAGAGTGGGTTTAAATTGGATATTAGGAAAAAATTCATTACTGTGAGGGTGGTGAAGCACTGGAACAGGGTGCCCAGAGCAGCTGTGGTTGCCCCACCCCTGGAAGTGCTCAAGGCCAGGTTGGATGGAGCTTTGAGCAACCTGATCAAGTGGAAGGTGTCCCTGCCCATGGCGGGGGGTTGGAACCAGATAATCTTTGAGGTCCCTTCCAACCCAGACCATTCTATGATTCTATAACTTGTCAAAGAATAGAACAGACTGTTCCCTTATAAAATAAATAATGTGGCTATATACCTTGGACCCTAAGAGGAAACACTGTTATTCCATGAACATTTTCCAGGAATCATGCTGGCCAGAATTTTAACTAAAGCTGAACAATTATTGAAATGAAAGATGTTTAGGTATTTCATTAGACAAGTCTGGGTTGTACAAAAAGTCTCATTTTCCTTATATAGATACATGAAAGCAACACTTTCTTCACGGAAATACACAATGTCCTTTAGATACCATTGGAATGTGCCTGAATAAGGATTGCAGGGCTAGAGTAAGACTGAAGAAAAGCATCGTGTTAATAAAAGAGGGGTTTTTTTTGTGAGGAGTCACAAGAAAATGGACTCCTTAAGGAAGGACCAGGATTGTAAATGTATAATTTAACGATGGGAATGCTATTTACTTATTTATCAGACTTGTTGAGAATGGTGTCAAATATCAATTTGTACACATGGTTGAGATGACCTGATTTTAAAGTAGTAATTTAGAGTAAAATTGTTGCGTTTTTCATCATCTGTGCTTTCAGGCTGGCAAAAACAATTTGGAGATGACAGCCCATGCTTTGAGACTGGGAGCTTTAGAAAATGTGACACAAATGTTATTAAAGTTGTCACCTTGCTTACTTCTTCCCACGTTGTTCCCACTGTGTCCTACTACAGGATTTGGTAAGGAAGTCTAACAATTGCAGAAAAGGAAGAGATAAGCAAAATCAAAATATAAACCTTAGATATAAAGAAATGGCAGCCTAACTGTATTTTACTCTTTTAAACAAATGTCCAAGTCATTTTTCTCTGTCTCCAGAAGGAGAGTTCTTCAGTCAAATGACTCAACCATAGTCAATTATTAGCACAAATTATGAACACAGTCATTATTTTCATTACAGTTATGCATGCCTTGCATATCAACAAAAGCTAAAAAAGCTTTTAAAAAGGCATGTCTTTTAGGTTGCATCTAATTCAGAAACAGAGAGTGAGTAACAGCCATATAATATCTTCCTAAAAATAAACTAAAAGCCTAAAGCAATAGTATAACAAGAAATGTTCTTACAGTAGCAGCAGTTTTTGGGAGAGGAAGTAAAGATTTTTAGATATTTCAGGGTGATTCCTCTGATGAAATACCTCATACATCTGTGATCTCCAGGGCAAAGCACAAACAATAAACTTAAAGGGAAAAAAAAAATTAAATGTAAAGGTTGGTTTGTCAGTGCCAAAAAAGCAGATGATGAGGTTTTATGTACTTAGTCCAAAGAGACCTTTAAACTCAGATAGGGCATCTGATGTCTTAAATATGAATTTTAAGCTTAAATTTAAACCTACCAGATTTGATTTGCTTGCTGTCTTCAGACAAAAAAGCTTAATTCTCCCATGCCCATTGAACCTACTGTGTCCAAGAAGGACACAGGTATGTGTCCTGCCAGGTATGGCTATCAACATTTCAGGTCCTACCCTCTGATATAGATCAGACTAAGAAAATCCAGCTTTGACAATGTTCAGGATCTAAGAGGGATAAGATTTTCAGGTAGCTTGACTGACAGCATCTCCTGCCGTGCTCCAGGGAAGTGGTGGGCTCCTGCAGAGAGCCTCACAGGCTGTCAATGCTTTTTGTGCTCCTGAGTGCCACTTCTCACACTCCCAAATCACAGCTGTCACTGTTACCTTGTCTACTGTTCTTCACTCGGTACTGAGCCCTGAATCTTCTACTTTGGCTCTGCCACGAAAGGTGATGGATAATCCCCTATCTCACATCCCCTGTGAGGAGGTTCACTTGTGTCACTTAGGAGAGATGACAAGTGACACACCTCTGTCATGAGGAAAAAGGGTGGTGAAAGGGGAACTTTGCAAATGAACAGCCCAAGAGCAAGACAACTTCTAGTCCCCCACATTATAATAGCATAAAACAGCATTTCTGAACTTCAAAAAAAGTCAGGTTTGGTTCTACACTGCACAAGGACAATTATGAAGGAAAAGTATTCTGTAAGTTTGTCCTAAAGACTAACGTTTCTTTCCATGTTTGCCTTGCAAAGAAACCTGATATACGATATATTTTGACAAAAAGACATTTTTCCATAATAGTGATGAAACTGTTCAGAAAAAAATTGCTGCTATATTCACCAGGTATCTCAGGAGGGAAAATGAGAGTCTACATGCAGAGCAGAGGCAGTGTCTCAGGCTGAGAATTCTATAAGACACTCATTTGAGGGCAGCAGCAACTGTTGAGGTTCTCCAGTAACACCTGGTGACAGAGATAAGCTCCAGGACTTAACTGATAACACATTTTGTTGCTTTTTGTTCCTCAGCTTACAAAATGCTTAATCAAATGTTTTCTCTGAGAGAATAAACTCGACCTACCTTTCTTTTAAAAGCCACATCGTTATCCTGGTCCCAAAGTTATTTGAGAAAGGTTAGTGGTGTTGTTCCTACAAGAGCAATGGGTGATGAATTATAATGGTTATAACTAAAAATAGGATTCAGAGCTGGAGTACGTGCTTTCCACCAAGCTGCAAGAGCTGTTTAAAGACAGATACTACAACACTGGAAAGAATCTCCTTTGGCAGGCACAAGGTTTTTGGCAAGAATCACAAGGTGTGTGAAGGCAGTTTCTTACTCAGAATATTCATGCAAATTACAGAAACCCACTCAGAAATGCTGAGAAAATTGTTTTCCCTACTCTTCAGAAGAGGATGATGAGGAAGACACTATCCAAATACTTTAAAAACTAGTGGAAAAAAGGAAAAGAATGATCTTTTCTTCAAGTCTGCAGAAGATAGGACAAGAAGTTCTCGCTGTGAAATTATCAAGAGAGATTTAGGTTGAACATGAGTTTGAAAGACAAAGTTTCAAATTGATCATACCAAATGCATCCATGACAATGTAAGATAGACTCTTCCTTGCTGGGAGACCTGTAAAAACAGATAGAATGGCAGAGCTGCAGGTCGTGCTGCCATGCTAAATATTCTTAGAATCACAGAATCATTAAAGTTGGGAAAGACCTCCAAGGTCGTTGGGTCCAACCTTTGACTGAACACCACCTTGTTAACTAAACCACAGCACTAAGTGCCACATTCAGTCACTTCCTGAACACTTCCAGGGATGGTGACTCCACCACTTCCCTGGACATTCTATTCCAATTCTTGACAACCCTTTCAGTAAAGAAATATTGCATAATCATAATATTTCATAGGCATTTTCTTTGCATGTGCAATATCATTTTAACAATTATTTACATCATAGGCTGTACTTTCCTTTTTTTTCCTGCACAGTGTCATTTTTACAAAACAAAGTTCCTCAAATGGCAATACCATTATATTACATTATTATCTGATGATGACAACTAAATGGTGGCACTTAATGATGATCATTGGTTCATTGTTGTTCTAAATCCAAAGAGCTTACAACCTAAATAAGGAACTTCGAACAAGTTCACAGTTAAAATACAAAAACATAGAAAGGAAACAGAAAGTAATCTTGGAACTGAATTCTGCTGTGGTACTTCCACAAAATGACAATGAATTTGTATAGTAGCACAGATCTTTAAAAAATTAGTGGTTTTTCTTTAATTATTTTTTTCTTATTGATCATGAGCTTTTATGCACTTGAAAACAGTAGAGATTGGGCAATCATCATCAAGTATGTTTCTCATCATGTTCAGGACTGAGACCTTAATATCAATTTTAAGCTATTTGCCTTAATTCTGCCAGTGTTTATTTATGTGTTATCACTTTTATCAATGGAGCAATAATGTTAACATCAAAAGTTTTCATCTAGAAACATCATTCTTAAAAACCAATAATGTAAACCACTGAAGCTACAAGAATATTATTTTGAAAAAAAAAAAAAAAAGAAATTACTACATACTGTTTGCAAGCAGTTATAAAATTGCATTTAAAGGATAAAATCTATGAATATTATAGTGCTTCAAAATGTACACAGGGGCAGAAAATGTTCAATATCACTGCTGGGATGATACACCAGTAAAAATACAGTCATACTTTGGGTTTTTCACACAGTTTATATCAGCAGTTCTATACTTTTTAGTACTTATCTAATCTCTAGGGAAAAAAAATTAAACCCATGTGGTCTCATAGCCCCTGTTTTGGTCACTGTGTGTCAGAAGAGATACAGAAATAACATATGAACCAGCAGAAGTACTTGTGTGACTGTACCTACACTGAATTCATTTTAATTAATGACTCACCTCCATCATGCCCAAGGATCCATGTGACTGTCAGCAAAAACATAGCTAAATTAGATCAGACTTGTTTCCAAGAGTGGGAAGAGGGAATAAATTCCTGATTCTCAGGCTTTGCAGAAACTCGGTCCCAGCTGTGGGTACACGGAGGTGGACAGCAGGAGGGTAATGCAGCAGATCTAGATACAAACAGTCTCTCAGCACTGGAGAAGAGGTAGAAGGCTACATGTTTGTAATATTGTTGGCAAATATATTTTCAACTTTTTTACAATATTTTGCACCACTTCTATTTAGAAATAACTTATTTCTTACGACTAATATTTCAAGGTATTTGAATTTTTATATTTTTAATCAAACTCCATATATTGTGTATAGAACAAATCTGTCTCAACTTTTGGTTTTCTAGGAATTAATTAACAATCATGAGCCAAAGCATTTATTGTAGAAAGGCATACAATCCTAGTATAAAGACTAGAAGTGACCATCATATCCCTGCAAACTCTTCCAGTTGTTTCTTCTCTTCATGGTTGATTATGTGTTTCGTTTTCCCAGTCTTAATTTATATAGGTTTGAATTTTAGACACTGAACTTCTTTGCACTTCATTAGTAAATTCAAGTGTCCTGTTCCATTAGAAATCTTTCAAATTACTGAGGATTCTACTAAATTACCTTTTTAACCTTCCTTTGGATAAACTAGCAGAACAGTAAATGTTAAGAACACACGTAGATTGGCCAGATGGCTTAAGGGAGATATAACTCCACCTTCATGTCTCTAATTAGCTCTACTCTGTAATGTAAATTTTTCTAATCAGATGAAGTGGTCCAGTATTGTATAGTCCTCCCATTCAGATATTAACTAAATGCATGCAGCTCAGAATAATTTCATGTATCTAATGCATTTAATCTAAAATGCTGCATAATTTAAATAGAGTTTCTTTATTATCTCTGAGGTTCTGTTGTCTTCAAAGTATTTTTAAATTAAACCAACTTAAAACCAAGATTATCTCATTTAGTGTCATTTCATCTATAATGGTATCTGGAAGTCGACTTTCCCTTTGATTGATGACCAGCAGGCTGCCACAGAAAGTCAAAGGAAAATCAGCAGTGCAATTATAATAGAGCTGGGTTCTTTTAACTGTAGATGGTAATTCTGGCATGTGGTCCATCCTGCTTATGACAGTTTCATATCCAAATTCCTTTATGATCATTTCTTAAAACACGGCTTTGCTTTGTTTTGTGTTTTCACCGGCATTCTGTAGTTCTCCAGGAGGAGAATATCAGTAGATAGCATGAAGTAGACAATATGAAGTGACAAACATTGTTGAACTGAGGTAGGGATGAGCATCCTAACCTTACAAAACAGTGACTTGCCGTTTCCTCAGTCTCCATGGTCAGTTTTCTTGGTTCTATGGGAGGTGCAATTTTTGCGAGAAACAAAGAGGGTTTATCATCTGCACAGAGCCACGTGGAAATTGCAACCCTGAGGAACCCAAATGGGCTGGTAATTAATGTTGTGGTTGAAATACACCTGAGTTGTGGATAAGTAGTTTGTATACAAAGTGCTGGGAGCAGATAGGGGTGGAACAGTTAAAAAGCATTCAGGTATTACTAATGGTCTCGAAATGTGAAGTTCCTAGAGTATGTAACATACGTATGTGTATTCCAGCTTACCGGGAAAAGTTAATTCCCTCTGTTCAATTAGAGTCATGGTGTTTTTCTTATGAAAGGTTTTTCCTGTGTATCTTCTTCTGTTTGTTTGTTAATTTTTACTCCACAATCCCTCCTCAGTTATATTTTTTTAGAGGGCAGGACATAGAAGGACAGTTATTATTCATTAGTGTATGATTAATAACAGCAGTTAAAAGAAGGAAAAAACAACAACAAAAAGTAGGAGGTGGAGCAGTGTTTTCTACTTCCTAACCACAGGTTACCTGATCTATACTGGACTTTTAAGAAGCTTTGTCAACAAATACTGCATCATGAATTATTCATTTTATCAGCTCTATTAATTCTATTACAACGGTAACACGTCCCTAGGGACTGAGACTCAATTCTCCTTCTGTCTACTGGCATCACAAGGAAATCTAAAGGAGAGACTGAAAATGGCCCTACCATTCATCACATTTTGTTTGGCACATTCAGAAGAGCACATTATTTATACATGAAGATTAAATATGCATTTATTTGTCACAGGCAAGGATAAAATGATTAATATGACTTCTGAAAACCAAAAAGAGTTTAAAAGGCAAACAACCAATCCAGAATTGTAAAATCACAATCAACTTTTCAGCCATACAACAAAATGATAGAATAATGGGCAATTTTACTGCATACCTGAAGACTTGGTGGTGGTTTTGCATCCTAGAGCCTCTTCAGATGAGAGGTTGATAATGAATCAAGATGTTATATCAGGATAAAAAGCCTCAAGAAATACAACCAGATTGGGGTTTTTATGTCTTACATTAGGAATAAAATACTTTCTTTTCATCAAGGTGTATTTTAAAAATATTTGGGGCTGTTGGGTGGCCTCTATGAGGAGTGGCTGGATCTGCTCTATGCCGGACACAGACAGTTCCAGACAGCTCCAAGTGACTCAACTCAGGGCATGGCTGAACCCTACACTCAGCCAAGCTGGTGGCTTGGTGACTGTGCCTTCCCTTGGCTCAAACCACAAGGCTTGGCAAGCTGAAGGCAAGGAACTGTTATTTCAACACTGGGGCTCTACCACACCTGTCAAAAAAAAAAAAAAAGGAACTTGAAGGGCTGAAGTAGAATTACCAAAGTTCAGTTCCTCAGGAGAGTTGTGAGAATCTGGCAGTGCTAAGAATCCAAATTTTGAGCTTTAATACCTAGAGTCTGCCCAAAGATTACCTAAGGCACTGGAGAATAGTGGTAGCCACACAAAATGTAGCAATGGGGGTTCCCTTATTTATGTTAAGGAAAGATTAGCAGTGCCACCTTAACTTATCCTCTAAACAGTAGATTTCCTGAAGTGCAAATATTTGCCCTCTTGAGCAGTATTCCTCTAAGTGGAAATTTCTCAGAACAGATCTCCCTGAAGTTCCTCTGTGAATGTGAGCCACAGATACCTTGTGCAAATTTAGCACAATTCCTCCTGGAGACATTGGTCAAAGTAAGACAGTGTTATCAATCCTTGTCCCAGCATAGCTGCACTCCCATGTCTATAACATAAAGAGAGGAGGGAAAAACGAAATGAAGATTTCAGTGGGCTATCATTGTGCTACGGAGAACACTACTTCTGCAGAAAAATCTTTCCTGCCTTTTAGGTCCTCATGTATTTCTTCCCTCAGTTAGATGAGATGCATAATTCAAAAATGTGGCTGTACGTACACTTAGTTCTCAAAACTGCTGAGAATTATAAGCATAAAGAGCACAGAACCATAGTCATAAAATCCAAGGAAAATGAAGCGTTTCCTAGACCTAGTTACTTGTCTAAATATAATTCATTCAGTATAGTTCATCAACTTTAACTATATCTACTTGTTTCACATTATGAAGGTCAAATACAAAAATGGATTTGAACTCCAGGCATTTATATATTACTAGCTACCAATCCCATATATCAATGGCTTATATAGTGAACAAAAATAAACACTTCACTAACTTGATAGTCTGTGGAACAGACAGTCTGGAAAAGATGCAAATAATTAGTGACACATCATATAAGAGAGACCTGGAAGAAGGTCAAGAAATCATAACATGAGAAAGACTCAGACATACATTTAACACAAGAGCTCTCTCTAGATTATCATGGTTGCACTGTTTTATTAGTGTTGTTAAGGGGAGAAGTAATATGACTTGATAAAGCCAAGCAGAGGGGCATATTTTCAGTGCCTGAGAATTAATTTCAAAGGCTTAAATGCAGTAAGTCAGGGAGGTGGGGTATTTTTTCACATTCTTCAAACATCAGACAACTTTGCATAGGGTCAATGTACAGTGGTACAGAAACCAGACATTTTAGGGTGGCCCTCAGGGATGATTCTTGTCATTTTTGTAATGACAATTTGGTAGAATAGTCAATAGAATATTTATTTTTAATGGTACAGCTAGGTTCTGAAATTATGCTCAGCGGGTTGGGTGATCCTGCAGAGATTTCAAACATAATACTGCAAATTGTGCAATAAAGCATGTTACTTTAATCCATGTATTAAGGACAGACAGTCTTTTCAGATAAACTTAGAACCATTGCAGACTTTCTACAAGATAAACATATGGGGCCAACCTAAGCCTATTTTGTAGGTATAGCAAAATTTGGCTTGGAGGCCGTCAGCAAATATAGCAGACACAATTCAAGCTTTAGCAAAGTGTGCTTGGGGTCCAAAAATAACTGAGGAAAAGGCTCATTCAATAAGTTATGACCTTGATCTTGTTGATGTTCTTGTACATACTTAACTCATGCATATGGATAATCCTCCAGACCACAATAGCATTATTCATAAAGTCAGCAAGTACTGAAATAAAGAGTTCAGTTCTACTTTTAGGAGTAATGGCTATTGATTACATTATGGTGTTTGCTGCTTATTAAAACTCTTAGAAATATATCTTATTAAATATAAATAAAGGAAACCTACTGAAATTTTCATTTCCATGATTAAAATTTTGTTACTTGCATAATAATTGATGCATTGAAGTACATGATGTAGCAGATAAACAAGCCCTTGGAAATTAGCACATGAAGTCATAAGACAAGGCATATCAGTTTTTAGTAATGAGGTAGCAAAAACATTTATCCTTTTAAGATAATCATGGATTGGTTTTGAAACCCTTGTAAAATATACAGGAGGGGGGTTTTACTATCAGTTATTAGGTATTTCACCACCAAGTTCAGTTGTCAGTGAAGTTAGGTTGTCCTTTTCATGAGATGACACAGTTAATGGCTGATGTTTTACCTCTGGTGATGCTGCAGTATAAGACTGATAGAAGTGTAATGTGAAATCAGCAGAATACGCTATTTGAACAATACTGTGAAAATTATTTTGGATATAGTGTACTAATGGGCATCATGGGCATTTCAAGGCCAGAAATGATACATTGTAGGTTTTGGATTGTGTGTTTGTTCTATGAGGAAGAGCTATTTTCTTCTTGATAAGGATTTTGACATACAACATTTCTTTTTGTTCTTGTCAAGACAGAGAAGTTGTGAAGATGATAATAATTGCTACCATTTTTTTCAGAAGCATGTATGTTTGGCATACTTCATTTGCTTCATTGTTATGCTTGTGACTAATTCCTGAAGAGCAGTTATACACTATTCCTCATCATAACGTCAGCAGGAGTATAGAGATAAACTTACACATAGATGAGGATAGACTAATCTCAGTGAAAGATGGGAATTTCACGGTCAAATTTTCACAAGGAAGAAAAAAAAAGAGGAAGTTTTCATTTAAAATCATTTTTTTTCATATACTGTAATGATACAGAGCAAGAGTGTAATGACGTCATTACAGGGTATCATTACAGAACGATCCTGAGGAGTACAGGACGCGCCGTGTTGTACAATACACCGGAGCTCACACTATTTATATGCTTTTATTATTTCTACAGCCTTTAAGAAGAAGAGGCTTCACTCAGTCTGGTCTAACAGCATTTTATAATTTGTTCTGCACAAAGCTTTGCACCCTGGGATTTCTCCTCATGGGCTCTGGAATGCAGGACCAGCACAAGGGAAGCCTAGTGAAGGAAAGCAGCATCTTATGGGTTACCCTTGCCAGTAGCTTTCTGGCAAAACTAATTATGTAAACACAGTGCAGGCATGCCGAACTTTCACCAGCAGATGCCAGGCTGTTTTCCTGAAGAGCCGCTAAAGACTTCTGGCTTTCAGCAAGTCAAAGTTGGGACAATCAATTTTGCAGGCAGACATTTTTGGGAGACATTTTTTATTATTACAGCTTCACTGATATGGCCATAACATTTTAAGAATGTAGGTGACTGTCAAGATTTCTAGAGTTTCATGCTTACAGTCACCAATATCAACATATGGTAGCTTGGGAAGATTTAGAAATGTCTGGTTGTTTAGGGCATTGCTGTAAAGTATTTATTTATTTATTCATTTATTTATAACTTTCTTGTTTTAAGAGTAACCGTACAATATCTGCACCTGAGAAAGTCTTTTAGTGTGGCTTTATAGTCAGTAGGATAAAACCAATTCTAGAATACCATTATCCTAAAACATGCAAGACAAAACTGATGAAATGCATTGAGAATAAATCTCTGACTATTCACCATACAAGAATCTAAATGATCTATTTATAATGGTATTGTGGACGCTTAAAGATGGATTAGTTAAAATCCCATTTTATAAGTCAAATTTTCTAAGCAAAAGAAATCTTTTCTTTACTAGAAATTCCATGGGTTTTACTTACATAGTCGTATTTTCCTGTGCATCTACACAAGTTATAAGTATAAATCAAATCTTGTTTCAAATGTTTGTTTCTGTACATTTGTTCCAAAGTATTTTTCCCTTGAAATCCCTTATTTCCCTGATTTATTTTAAAGTTCTTGTGTTATTTAAATTTTATTGTGTTCAGCTCTGTCCATGTTGAAAATTTGGAAGATCTCTCAAATTATAGGAAAAACATGCATTACTTCAAAGGGATCAACATGATTCCACGCATTTAAAGCATGCTTCATTTCTATGGCAACAAAAAATAAAAGCAACCCAGGGCTTTCTAGACCCATCACATTCTCCTCACACCTGAATTTTAGCTTAATTTTGCGAGTTCTGCTTTCCTCAGAGTTTCCAGAAAATGTTCCAGAAAGTCCTAGCAGTGTCAGGTCTCCTCTGGCCCATCCCAGTCAGTCGGACATCTCGCAGGGTAAGCCATAACTGCAGCTGAAAAGAGCAGAGAAAAGACTAGCTGTCCATATAAATATGGAAACAGGATTTCCCCAGCCTAGCACAGGTAGGAGCATAGCCTCTTATCCATGTTCCTACAGAGATGGAAATGAACAGATTATACATGGACAAAAGCACTGGATAAAGAGAAATGGGCAAACAGGATAATAAATAACATAAAACAGTGAAGGACAAGAGATCACAGAGAAGCAACAAAACAAAACAAAACAGGATTCCATTAAACAGGGTTTGAAGCAAGGATGGGAAATAAGCAGAGAAGTGGGATATATTAAGTGATAAAAAATACAAAATAGATCTGAATAGACATATGTAGAACAACAAACTTAACTGTAGTCAGTGGTGACTATGAAAATGACATCAGGAGAAAATGACAGTATGACCAATTTCCCAGCTGCAAATTGTGGTCACTGTAGATACTTGCCTACCCAAACAACATCAAAGTTTTTACTTATGATTGATTACA
Source organism: Oxyruncus cristatus (assembly GCA_013399855.1). Lineage (NCBI taxonomy): Eukaryota > Metazoa > Chordata > Aves > Passeriformes > Cotingidae > Oxyruncus > Oxyruncus cristatus. The sequence continues at coordinate 183,116 of VXAY01002459.1, read as the reverse complement.
TTGATTTCCCAAAAGACCTTTCTTTGAAGACTGTGCTTTTAGAAATGGCACAGCATGTAACTCTAGTATTTTGCTGACACCAAGATGTCATTCTCAGAAATAACACCTTTTTAAGGTGCTGCTTCCATAGTGAGGCAGTGACAGGACACTACTCCAGATTTCAAGGGTTAATACACACGGCTTAAGAGAATGGTTTGCACACAGCCAGTGGCATTAAATTGTCTTAATACCGCACTGACTCAGAGCAGTTTTAGCAGAGTAATGAGTTACAAATAACACTTGCACACAAACACCTTTAATTCAGAGTTCAAGAACTACATGAAATGAGTTTTGTGACCTCGCTCCAATTGCCAGAAGCCAAGCGCCCAGATCAATAAAACCATGGCCTCAGTGGAGGGTAATTAGCACACTAGCAGAGAGTGCCAGCACATTTACCAGGCACTGAACGGTCTAAAAGCTACATTTCTTCTGTGTCTTGTCGGAAACATGCCACAGGATGAGAATTTTTTACTGCTGTTCCTCATGTTGAATGTAGGTTTTGGACTAAGCAGAAGAATGAATTCTTCAGAGATGCATATTGAACATTTTTCTTGGAAATTAAATCTTTACAAGTAATTAAGTATATTGTATGGTTAGTCCAGTTTTAAATGGAGTTATTGTCACAATAAACAGAATAGTATGCCTTTGTTTCTGATTTCCCAAACTACTGTCAGAAGGACAGACTTGCTTCTTACTATATTCATTTTTATTTTGCCTTTCTTAATACAAATATAATTATCTAGGTATCTATCTTTAAATATTTTGTGCAATTTATCTATAGACTATCTAAACAAATACACTAAATGATGGCAGTTAATGAAACCTTTGGCCACACTGCTTGCTTATGGTACCATAAATATTTCCTGGACCACATTAGCAATAGCAGGTGCCTTTTCAAGCACACACTTGATAATATTGACCAACTCACATAATGTATTAAGAAGTAACATCCACAAATGTTCTTACTATCTGCTCCTTCTCAGTATGTTCTGTAACAGAATGTTTAGGAGGAATGGTCAGGTGTCAAGTCCTCAGAAGTGTTTGAACTGTGAGGTTCTCTGAGCAGAGAGCTATTTCTACTTTACCAAACAGTGCAGAGCAGCCGGGCTCTGAGTGGTACTAAACCTGACCAGCCTCATTAGGGACCTCCACCCCCACCAGAGGACCTGGGAGCTCTATTGAAGCTCAAGGCCTTCATCTTTCTACTTAAGCTCTGTTGAAGAAGTGCTTTTCTCTGGGCTGAAAGCAACCTGAGCATGAGCCAGCAACCTGCCCTGCCAGCAGAGATGGCTAATGTGTACAGAGACACAGACAGGAAGCTCAAGGAAGTGTGCAGCTTCTGTTCATCACTCATTAGGTCACACTGAGATGCTTGGACCACCAAGTACAAGGGATCTGTACACTGAAGCAAGGTAAGAGGAGACGTCAAATGAATCAATGCTGGAGCACTTGCCATGTGAGGAGAGGCTGAGGGAGCTGAGATTCACCCTGGAGAACAGATGGCTGCAGGTAGTGGGATGGGACAAAAAAAACAGGTATCAAATGAAACAAGATACTTAAGGCTAGGGATAAGACTAAGCTCTTTTTTTTTATTATTATTTTTTATTTATTTATTTATTTATTTATTTATTTATTTATTTATTTATTTATTTATTTCTATTTCCTCTCAGGGACAGTGAAGAATGGGAGTTAATTGTTTAATGAAATTGTGTGAACTTCATCCCTTATGGTTTTCAAGATCTACTTGGAGAAAGCCCTAAGCAGCCTGGTCTGGCCCTAGAGCTTGCCCTCTAGTTTGAGCAGGAGGTGTGACTACAGATCTCCCAAAGTCCCTTCCCGACTGAATAACTCCGTGATGTTTTAACTGTAATGTAGGAATGACCAGGACATTAACTTCAGAAGTACAGCACTAGTGCTAATTAGTCCATTGACATTAGTTAATGTGACGAGCTAATGACAATGAATTCAAGCTGTTACAGTCACTGTGTTGTACTGGTACTGCCACAGCACCATTTCTCTCTGTGTTGGAAGAGGATTCCTAACATAGTTAACAAGAAATCCTGAGAAAGAAACAAACCATAGAGATTAAGTCCTGACTTTCCATTGACTAATCGTGTCTTCTTCTACTAGGATAAGCTGCTGGTATGAGGGAATGAGTGATGCAGAGAAAAAAACTAGCCTTAGTGGCTAATTCTGCATTTCAGTGTTCCTGCAGGATCTGTTTGGTCTATTACAGCCAAAATCTCATTATGGGTGAAAGTGAACATCTCATATTCCCAGACCTAAGAGTGTATTAGCAATTAATACTGTAGTCCTCTAACAGTCCAAATCATGCTAGTAAGAGAAAGAAACCTTATTAATAAAATATCAAAATTGATATCTGAGTTTTTCTAGTATTTCCCTGGAGTTATGACTTCAAGGTTCCCATGTGTTGGGAAGGTTGACAGTTTCAGTCTTCTTGAAGACTGAGGATGTTTATGATGAGCAAGGAGTCTTCCTCAGCTTAGGTCTTCACTGAGAGGAGTGTGGTGTTGATGGTATGATATTTTTCCTCATCAGTGCTGGGCTTCTCTTCGAATTTTTTTTAATATGTTTTCCCTGCCCCACCTGCTCCCTTTGCCCTGCTTTCAGGAAAGAGGTGAATGCTTCCCCACAACTCCTCTGTACCCCAGAGGCTGTTTGTCCGGAATCCCTGAGTCTGCCAGCCCCTTCCCTGGCAGCATTCCCAGAGCTGAGCTCAGACCGGCTGGGCAATGGGAGCCCAGCTCAGCTGATTCAGGCCAAGGGCAGCCCAGACACCTCCTGAGGCCCAACACAGTCCAATGAATGCCCCTGGCAATGGCAAAACCATATTTATAGGGCCAGAGCTCACCTGTGCCCTCTGCAGAAAATAGCATGGATTACAGCCCCCATTAATGGTATGGATTTACTAGTAAATAAAGTACCTGAAAACTGCTTAAAACTTGTGAACAAAAAGGAACATTTTATTTCTCTTCAGATGTGATGTCTTGAACTCTATTCACCTGTCAGCAATGTCAAGAGGATACTTTGATGTCACTCAGGTGGAACACAGAGAATGAATGCTCTATCAGTGAAGTTTATAATAATTACTTTTTTAATTATGTGGAAAGGGAAAACAGAGATTTGAAGTATCGTGCTGAACGCTGAAAATTTTTAGGACTTTCTGAGTCAAATTTCAGAACATTTTCCCTGAAGAAGAGTGAAGAATATTATTAAGATCTTTTCAGGAAGTAGATTATATGTGAACTGAGGTTGAGAATGTACTCACTTGAAAATTGTTCAAAGCCATATGTTCCAGAAGGTGTAAAGGTGAAAATATTTCTGACTGTAGACCATGGATTTTATTGTATAGTGACCATGAAGCTGACCTGCCAGAAGCTCCTCTTTTGCTAGAGGCTATTAAAACTCCATGATGGATTAGTCAGAAACTTTGTGAGAAAAGGTGAAGATCATGCCCATGCTGAAAATTAGGTGTGGGTTTGTGACCTAGACTGTGTCCTCAGTGGGTGATTGAGCACAGAATCAAAGACGAGATAAAAGTGAGTGTTTTACCCTCTGAGCCACCCTATTTATTTCTTTTTTACTTTTTTTTCCAAATACCTGTTCATCGGCTGCTATTTTACAAAATTCATGCATGGACGAGCATTTTGAACCGTGTTGTATTAATTAAATTTCAACTTCTGAAGTATTAATTAACCAAGCACCTTTTGTGAGTCATTGATTCTGAACTGAAGGCTAACTTGATTTTCAGTACTAGATTTTTACCAAATTGCATTTATTTAACAATATTTGAGAAGTAAACTTGAAGAATAAAACATAGAGGAATGTCTTTAAAGTTAACTCTTGATAGGGTTTAGTGTAATACTTTTTTTTCCCCTTTTTTTTTTCCTTTTTTTTTTTAATTACCAAGTAAGATCCTTGTCAAAAGTTAGGCTAACAAAGCATTTCTTTTCATTATTATAGTTAATGAAATCAGCTCCAATAGTGGTTGAACTGTTTCCAGAAAAAAAAAAAAAAAAAAGAAGGAGTCAAAACAAGCTAATTTTAAAGAGAAATACCTTTGACATATATGTGAGGATGATATAACACTGAAATGAAAGCAAAGATGATTGGAGCATAAGTTTGCAGACACTTTGAATTAATTTGAATAAACACAATTTAGACATATTTTCCTTCAAAATATTATCATGTTTGTGATATTAACTATTATATCTATTTGGGGAGCTTTTAAAATGTGTATGTGGGACCTGTAGGCGTTAATGAGCTCATTACAGGTAACACAGCTATTCCCAGGGCTCTGTCTAAGCAGGTTAAATGGTGTGAACATTTGTTGCTGCCAAATCCTCTGAGCTGGTGTCTAGAAAATGGTTTTATCCATTCTCTTTATTAACTAACATGGTGAAAGAAGTGCCTTTATTTGCAACTGAATAGGGAGCAGCAGAGCAGAAGAAAAGGTACTGAACTTCCATGTTTTCATTCATAGATCAGAAATGATTTGTTCAAGCTTCCCCCTAGATTTCCTTAAGTCATGTCCACGGTGACCCAGCCTTCCTCCCACTGGGTAAGCTTGAATCAGGACCAGAGTAGCATTCACAGACTGCTGTTGCCTCTGACCTTTCTTTATCAGGACTTCAAGCACTGCACAGTTTCAGCTCTTTCTGGTTCCTTGTGTTATAACAGATTGAGCCTCAACAAAGAATCAGGGGTAAGGGCTCAGCTTCAAATTCTGTCAAGGTTTTCTAGATGAATTTGAGCAGGTCTCTGTTCATTCTGCATCCATTTTCCTACCTGAAAAGAGGAAGGAAAAAAAAAAAAAGGTTTGCTGCTTTATATAATTCTTTAATATGTATAAATCATAAGACTCTACAAATCCTACATATTACTACTGTGTCTTTTAACTGTCCTATTGAAAAGTGACTCAGTAAAACACTTGATTCAGGATGCTCTTAACAATTATAAGTCATCTAAGTTTGTATTCAAAATTAGGGAATGTTAGTTTGTGGGGGTTTCTTTTTAATGAAATGAAAGAAAATGAAGACTGTTGGTTGTCAGGGTGTGATTTTTACTAATCTACATATAAGCAAGGATTTTTATGTTTTCTTAAACAGAGTGTGTATACGTACAAAAGATTTATTTTATTATAACTTAAAATGTAATAGAATTTCCTCCTAGTCATTTTGTTTACCAGTTTATAGATTTAACCAGGTTTGTTACCAGTTTATAGATTTACAGTGGCACAAAAGGACTTAAAAACCATCAAGAATTGTTTTGTCTTTTCGGATCTGAGCTCCCAGACTATTATTTTTTTCCTCCAGTTTACTGACTTCAAAGAAATGTTCATGAGTTTTCATTTAAACATTTAAGACACAACTTCTAAATGGTTCCACTCATGGTTCATTTGTTTCTTAAACCAGATGTTCCAAAATTACCCCATGCAAAATCTACTGAAGGCAACTGATAATCTAACAGCAATGCAAAAGTCAAGTTTAAATTTCGGGTTTAGGTATTTTTTCCTTTAGAAAACAGATACATAAAATAACTCTTCCTGTTCTGAATTTGTGCTTTAGTGAATTTACAGTCAGGAAAAAAAACTTAACAAATACACAAAAGTACTTTCTTTATCATTCATTTATTGTAAGGGATCCTATTCAATTTGCATATGAACCTATCCATGTAACATTAGAATTTATTTTCATTCACCTGATGTTTTGAAATCAGATACAGTGGAGCCAGAGTAATTTCATTATTTTACCAGATGGATTTACTTTAATAATTCTTGCTTCTTTCTTAGAAAAAGGGACTGAAAATTGTAATTATATTTAATATATATATAATTATTGAATTATCCTAGAATAAACATCATATGATGTTTGATAAAACTTAAATAACTATTAAAATATTTCTGGCTTTTTCTTTATAGTAAGCTAGACCTCACAAGTTTGTGTTCATTTAAGGTGGCTGTAGCTTTTTAATCCCAGTCTTAAATAAAATGAAAGATATATTGCTTTTCCTCTTATTTCTTCAAAATCTCTCTTTAGCAATTCTTTGTATGCTGCAACTCATCAGCTAAAGTTGATGGGTTTGAACATTAATTGTAAATAAACAGGTATACATTTAGTGCATATATATAAACTTAATATACTTCAAATCCAGTTGTCTGTTCTCTTAAAGTTCTCAGGCATATTGCAGTGTGTAATACCATGAGATAAAGTGAGAAAGCATCAGAATGTGGTCTGAGGAGAAAAGTCACATAGTTCAAAAGTTTTTCAAGTCCCACAGTACACAAAAAGGATGTAATAAAGGTAGGAAAGAGTTGGATGATTAATAATTAATCAAAATGATAACATGAAAGGAAAAGCATCATACCTTGATTAATCAACACCTCATCTCTCATCCAGCTGCTAAAAGTACAGGAAACAACAGACTACATATGTCACCATGGTGAATTCATAGCTAAAGACTCTGACTTATTTTTGATTGCATACTTTGCTTAGTTTAGCAAGAACTTGAATTTTTAAAAAAAAAGTCTAGCTAACTCCCTGGTTAGGCCTTGAATTTACAGGTCTATAACCACAAACGTTACTACCACATTCGTATTATTTTGGAACTGCAACTTCAGTTTTCTTCTACATATGGTGAAATTAAAACAAACTCTTTACTAGTTCAGAAACATTTTCATTCTAAGGACATCAAATGGAACATTTTAGAGATCTCTTTGAAAGATCTCTTTTCTGCTTGAAAATCAAGCTGCAAAAGCTGCCAAAAAATCACCTAATCTCATAAATGGTTTGAATATTTGTGTTAAAAACCAAACACAAATAGTTCTTTCACCATAACTGCTATGATTGCTGTTCTTCCTCTCAAAAGCCATCCCTGATGACTGACATCTTCATTTAGCTTTTATTGTATTTTTTCCACAATTAACCTTCAATCTTTCAGTATCCATTAAAATGGCAGGTTTTAACATGGACATTTTCTCAGTTTTGGTGAGACATTTGAGTTTGGCTGAACTGCAAGCACATCAGAACAGAGAGCTTAGACTCTATTAGTTAGATACGCAGAGAAAATTAAGTGTTGCTTTAAGAACCGTGGTTTTGTTTGGGCTTGGGATTTTGCAGTTTGTCTAATGATTGCTCAAAGTGACCCACATAAACAGCTTTGGTGCAGAAAATAGAAACTCAAGCTCCTCAGTGCAAAGCTCGTACAAAAGCACTTGTTCTAGAGTTTCTTCTCTTTTACTCCTACCCAGATCTACTTATCTTTCCTATTTTTTCATACAGCCACAGAATGGTTTAAGTTGGAAGGGGCCCAAAAGATCATGTTCCAACCCCCCGGCCATGGTCAGGAACACCTTCCACTAGACCAGGTTGCTCAGAGCTCCATCTGCCGGCCTTGAACACTTCCAGGGACGGGGCAGCCACAGCTTCTCTGGGCAACCTGTGCCAGAGCCTCACTACTTTTACAGTAAAGAACTTCTTCCTTAAATCTAATCTGAACTTACTCTCTTTCAGTTTAAAGTTATTTTCCCTCTTTGCAAAGCAGCAGTTTCAACAGGCATTACAAAAACTGTTATCTCTTTGGGAAAGAAAATATGGTCTTTCATCTGCATTAAGATCACACAAATCCAACGGTGATAAATACCAAGGAGTTGTTATTACAGTGGAATCCTAACTAGCTCTGAATTCATATAAGTTTTCCTACCAAATTATTTGAATGTTCCTTTTCAAGAAGATCACACAGTAATTTTTAGAGTTTTAGCTAATTTTGTCAGTAGGTGAATAGAGCTGGAGTAGCACAATTTTGATTTTTTTTTTTTTTTGAAAACCTCATAATACTACAGAATCCATTTTCTTCAAAATAATAAAAAGACCCCACATCACCTTAATTTACAATTTACATATAATTTAGGGTGCAATTCATCTCTCAAATATAAAATTGTAATATCAGTCCACTCTATAATGCAGTATCTGCAAGATCAATATGGCATGATTGGAGACAGTGACTTACCATGGTGAGTCACTGGCTTTAGTAAGGATGAAGAGAGACATGAGTCATTGACAGCATAGACACTCTTAAAAAAAGATATTTTAAAAAATAATGAAAAAATATTAGTTAGAAATTTTTAGGAGCATTAAAAAATAAAGATCACAGAAAAAAAAAATAAACCCAAATTTTGCAGGCTACTTAGCCGCCCACACATCATGTTAAAAATATTTCCCAGAGTTCTGAGAACATCATGTACTATTATATAATCAGTGCATGCTACCAAATTACTACTAGCAAGGTCAGCACCTCCATATTAAGCTGGTGTTAATATAATTTAACCATGTTTAAGCAGTAGTACTCCGATGATCAACCTCAGAAAAAGTACAACTAAGGAGGATCAGAACATTTTCACTTCAATTAGTTGCCACTGCTAAACATATATATATATATATATATATATATGAAATCCCTATAAATGCTTTTGCCAAACCCAAAACTACTTCACAGCAAAACAAGCTTTCTGGTAAGCTATTAGAAATGTTTTGAAGCTGTGAACTATTTCTGCAAATCATATTTTAAATGTCTTATGCTTATAAATGTAGGTTGATTATAATTCTTTTTAAAGATTATGTGGTTAGATAAGGTTTTTCCCAGCTACCCATTTTCAAAGTAAAACATTTTCCGCTATCCATTAATATCTATATTCTATGAATAATATTCTATGAACATGTACACTCCTACACTGTAAAAGACTTTTAAATGGATATAAACCACTTCTTGACTCTTTGGAAACACAAATCAATGGTTACACAGCTTTCCCCTGCTTCTGAAAAATATTTATTTCATAAATATATCCACTAAAATAGTCTAAGTGTGACTTTCAGTATTTTTTCTATAAACTTGTAGGTGTGTTAATTATAAATCAGAGTAAGAACATAGTAATAATCCCTTGAGAATGTTATTTCTATAATTCCCTAATAATATTGCTCTGCAGTTTCCAACTGATAAATTACATTAATACTTCAAAAGAAGCATTGATTAGAGAAAGAGTACATGGATTTCTTTTTTGGTAAAGTGCTGAAGCTCTGTGAGCTAACGGTAGCACAACATATTAATTATCATCAAGGTGATATTTTCTTGCAGCAGGCCAGTTGTGTTCTGTATTGATTGCAAAACAAGTTTCAAGCATTCCAGTCTTGAAGGCAAGTCATTCTCAGTTTTTAAATTCTTGTTAAACGAGCGACTTTTCCCGAAGCTGGAAGAATGAAGCTCACACACACACATAGAGTGTGGCTAATTCTTAGCAGCAAGTTTCAGCTCAACCAAAAGGCATAAAAGCTGCCACATAAGGTGATCTATGTAGTCAAAAATATTACTTTTAAATGATAAAACTAAAATATTCATTGTCTTGATTACTCTTTTAGGTAACTTTCCCCTTCTGCTACCAAGTTTCAAACAGTGAGATACTCATATGAAATTTAGGATTTTTTTTGGTAGAAGGGTTAAAATAGAACTGATATTCTTGCACTGATAAAAGAAGTAAAGATGTCATATATCATAATTGAAAAAGAGAAGTCTTGGTGGAAGGAAAAAACAAAAGCCAGTCTAGTCAAAGTCATTACACATTCAGGCAATTACCATTATTTATAACTTGGGCCCTACTTTGGTATTCAGGATTATGGGTATGTGTACTGTAGATATTAGAAGTGACAATTGATATTAGTCCATTTATAGTGTGCTTTCAGAGGGTTTCAAATTTCTTTATAATTTGAAATATATTATCAAATACAAAAAATGGAGAGACATCCCCTTTCTCTACAAAATGCTACAGAATGTGTAATTTTCAAAAAAAAAAAAAAACAAAAAACAAAAAAGAAGGAAGAAAAATAGTTAAATGTAAAATCATAATAATTTCATAAATAGCCTGTGTTGATACAAGGTTAACCTGACTTATGTAATACATTTTAGAGATAACTACCTATTGCATTGATATTTTCATTTTTTTCTTCTTATAGTTTAGTTTATATTAAATTTAGTCCTTCCATCCTTCCCCTTCACCAAGTCAAAGAAACAATTTGTATCACCAGGTCAACTCAAATAAGGATGGAATTTAGAGGTTCTGGCATGAATCAGGTATCTTTCATAGTCATAGGTAGGAAAGGGAATCTCAGCAAAAATCTTCCCAGATGGAGAGTCCTGCAACATGCTTTACATGTTCTGTGCAACAGGGCTGCAAAATTTTGGCTAAAATCTCTCCCTATTGCTGAGGACTTTCCATAGACCTTTGTAGGATGGATTTTTTGGGTCATGTCTTGGTTCAATCCTGATTCTGCAGAGCAGGATTTTCTTATTCTCTTTTTCATCCTTCGTGACTTCATTAGTTTTGTTTGGCCCTCCCTCCCTTCATTATTCTCTGCATGACGTGTAGTGTTGCAAATCCCACCACAGCAAGAGGCCTTATAAATAGAGCCACATCAAGTCACATCTCATGAGGAGGTGCAGAGGTCAAGTACATCCCTGTCAGGCTGTCTGATCTGTCTCTCTGCATTCCAATAGGCTGCAATTTCTTGAATAAAAGGCTGTGCTAGCTCCCCCTTAAAGTTGGAAAGACATACTGCTTATTCCTATGCATTTTTTTCCCTCAATTATAATTTAAATAAGGGAGAAAGAAAAATAAAGTGTGGTATGGAAATTAGTGTGTGGTAGCTCTACAAAAGCAGATGTCAACTATAAGGTCCAGTATGATGCATCTGAAAACTCTACAAAATGGCCTTAGTGTGTATTTCACATCTGCAAATGTTTTCAACCTGCAGGCAAAGGCACCTGTCCAACCTCTAGGCAAAGATCTTTATGGTCTCAGTCTATGACTCTGCCTTGTCTGGAAGACCTAATTGTTTTTCCATTTCAGTAGGAAGCTTTACCTATCCCACCTTTATCTGTGAGGATGTACAAGTTGTGTACACACATCAAGCCATAATTTATTGTGTGAATAAATGCAGGCAAATATGCTAATAGTGTTAATAAAATGACAATCCATGAGTATATGTGCTTTCTCAAGTTCCCCTAGCACTGCCACTTCAGTATTCTCTTAATGAATGACAGAATCACAGAATCAGATGGGTTGGAAAGGACCTCTGAGATCATCAAGTCCAACCCTTGATCCAACACCACTGTGGTTATTAGACCACGGCACTAAGTGCCACATCCAGTCTCATCTTAAAAACCCCCAGGGACAGAGAATCGACCACTTCCCTGGGCAGCCCATTCCAGTGGCTGATTACCCTCTCTGTAAAGAATTTCTTCCTGATATCCAACCTAAACCTCCCCTGGCAGAGCTTAAGGCCATGACCTCTTGTCCTACTGCTGGTTGTCTGGGAGAAGAGACCAACCCCCACCTGGCTACAACCTCCTGTCAGGTAGTGATAGAGAGTGATGAGATCACACCTGAGCCTGTAAATAATGTTCCTCTGAATAATAGATACCCATCTCTACAGTTTATGCAAATGTGTACCTGTATAAACTTATAGTAAAATATTTACTACACATATTTCACAGATTTGATAGGCAGGATATTGAAATAATTATTCTAATATTCTTAAATTTTACTTTTTTAATTATGGGACAAAGGTCTTGTATTTTTGCTTAATCATCTATTATGATTAAGCATCAGATTATTCTGCTTTGGATTTGGCTACTGAAATATTTTTTAATTTGAGGGAAGATGTAATAACAAGATGAAATGAAATCAATTTGTACTCCAAAATCAAAATTACTTTGAGGAGAAAAAAACAAAGCTAATCAAATATCACTGTGAATCTATTTCTTCTTATTTACAACCACTGACTGAAAACAATAAATCAATTTAAGAATAAATTATAACATATTTTAAGTATCCTCTTTCATTTTTATTGCATTCATTCTTTTGGTTTGGTTTGGCTTGTTGCAGAACTTTTTCCTAGCTGGTAAATGGAAATAATGCATCTTTCAGCAATTTTCCATTGACCCTGTAGGCTTATTAAGGTCAAAAAGCAAATGTCATTGTTTACATTCCTCACCAGCATTATTTACTTGACAACATTCATTACTTGCTATGCAATATGGGTTTCTGACCCATACTGAAATCAATTACTTAGGAGAGCAAGGATGGTATTGCTCCTAGAGACCTAGATTTAAAAAAATAAAAAGAGAGAGAATCTGTCCGCTTACCCAGTCATGCCGTGTGTCATGACATTATAGACAGTATGTTATATGTCTGGGATATGAGATAGCCAGGCATTCTATTTACTCTCCTCATTTTGAATGAGACAACCCAAACGCAAGCTTTTTAGTTGTTTGCTTGTTTGTTTGTTTTGTATGAGAGTTTGCAAAGTCTTTGTAATTAACAAGCAATTTATATCCAACAGGACTCTGATGCCCATTACTATAATGTGTCTTATACTCAGAATTTATTTTGTTTCCTTCTCTGAAACATGTGTATCTGGAATATTTTATGGATAGAATAGAAAAGGCGGTTGGAATTGAGATAGTATCAAGGGGACAAGGCATCCTTATTGTCCTGATAGTTACTGGTCCATAAACTGTGGACAGATCTGCTAAAGGGATTGAATATTCTAACCACTGAAAAGGAAAGCAACTTTGATGCTCTCAGCTCATTATATTCCGCCAGATCATTTCCTGTTTCACAGACTCTGACAAGAGTTACTGTGCCAAAAATGTCATAATTAAGTGAGAAAAATGGTGTAAAGTCACTTTGTCTTCTTTAAGTTTTATGAACAAGCTGTGAAATCACAGATTTTTATGAACTTTCAACTGAGATGGAATGTCTTACTCTTAACTCTGAAATGTATTTGCATTAAATTCATAAACATCCAAAACAAACAAAAAATGCCAACAAGCATTTGAAATTGTGCACCAGAACTGTCCAAGTTAAGTTTGGCCTGATCATTCCACGCAGAGACTTTCACTGAAATAAGGATTCCATTTGCAAGAATTGATTTGATTAACCCAATTTACCCCATGTATGCATTCTTTTTAAATGAGATAAATATATGAAAAATAAATAGATATGCAGATGAGCTCCCTATGACTGCTTTAGATGGGAGCTGTCTTTGTATTAAATACAGAGTCTGGTTTTGGTGATCAGTGAAGTAAATAGATCATTATGATAATTTCTATTTTTTATACCATACAGCTTCTTTTCCCCCTGAGACTATACCTTGGAAAGTGATACCAATATTTTAGTATTTACTATTGTAAAGAAATAGCATGAACTGGCTTATGCTGGGAATGATCACGGACCCAGGTAAAACCACAGCTTCAGAAAATCATAAGCGGCTTTCTCACCTGTGCCTTCATGGAAATACTTTAAAAAGTATTTCTAAACCGCATTATTTCTGTTTTAATGATCCTAACAAACCCTCTGAGTGCATCTTTGTTTTAGAAGTCATGTACTCCAAGTGCAATACCTTCAAGGTATTTTGTTCATGATAGCAAAGACCTATATCAAGAAAGGGCTCTGAAGTTACCCCTACTAAAAATTTATATACCTTAGCTTATACTCAGACATGTTGGCAGTGTTCCTTACCTTTTTGTCAGGGAGAAATTCACGTACACTCTTTGCAGTCAACTGATGGTTAAACCTCTCTGGCTCTTTCCAGAAAGGAATGAATTTTCTGAGGATGGCAAGTGACTGAAGCTGTGGCTGCAGCAAAGTAGTGCAGGAGAGGAGAGATAATGCCCTATCAAATCACTTTCGGTGTTGGAGATTATAGGAACACCCAGGGCTGAACTTCCATTCAGCAGAAGTCGTCCAAGAAAAAAGGATATAATGAGAGACTTCATCTTAGAGCAGTATGCTCCTCAGCACAAAAAGACTGAAATTTATCTAACAGACTACTGCTTATTTCCTGGGAGATGTTTGAATTGACTTTAGAGATAGGTGACTTGTTATTCCACTAGCGGGGAAGAACACAGAAAACAAAATGAAACCATGTTACAAAAAGAGCTGAAAGAGAAGGAATGATATACTTGGTTTATTTTTTTTTTTTCCTTTGTCTGCCTCAGAAGAAAGCAATTGCTTTTTTCTTTTCTGCAATCTTTGTATTTTATTAGAATAAGCTTATTCTATCATACATGAAAGTTCACACTAGTGCTGCCAGACTGTCAATCACCAAACAGGTCAGAGCTGAAAACAGGGCATGGATTTTCAGCTGTGGAAATCTGAATCTCAAGAGTGAGTCTTCTTCTGTAATTCTCTCAGTCTGCATCCACCAGGAAGCAAGGATGTAATTGCTTGGTCTGATGAGTAAAGAGAGAAATGAAAAAGAAGTGAGTGTACCCCTGGTAAGTGTAAACAGGAGTATTTTTTGAGATGTTATGCATCATCTGTGCCTGCACCTTAGAAGGAAAGGAAGCCAAGAGAGTGGCAATAAAAACAAACTTCCAGAAACCTGGGAACTAAAAATACATGTAGAGGAAATTAAATAAAATTTATAGAAACCATAGCAACAATGCCAAGATGTAAATAATAGAAATTGAAATAATTATGACAGTTGATGGTCCTGTGAGCAGGGAAGGTAGTCCAAAGGCTTATAAAACCACCAAAACCTTAGTTAATTCTTACATCTATCTGTTTGCAGAGAATATTTTTAGTCTCCCCAGGATTCTGGAAGTGTAGCCTGGCTAGTGTCAGTGATCAGCTGATGCTGTTGTAAGGAATCAGAGACACACTAAAAGCTGACAAATCACAGAATCACAGAATCATTTAGGTTGGAAAAGACATTAGAGATCATCAAGTCCAACCTGTGACTGATCACCACCCTGTCAACTAAACCAGAGCACTGAGTGCCACATCCAGTCACTTCTTGAACACCTCCAGGGATGGTGACTCCACCATCTCCCTGGGAAGTTGGCTCTGATCCTTCCCGTGCAGAAATTCTTCCTGATGCCCAGCCTGAACCTCCCCTGGAGCATCTTGAGGCTCTGTTCTCCTGTCCTATCTCTGGTTGCCTGGGAGAGGAGGACTACCCCCACTTGGCTAACCCCCCTCCTTTCAGGTGGTTGTAGAGAGCAATAAGGTCCAACCTGAGCCTCCTTTTCTCCAGGATAAACACCCTCAGCCCCCTCAGACTCTCCTTACAGGACTCTGTAGAACCTTCCCCAGCTCCTTTGCCCTTCCCTGGACATGTTTCAGCAGGGCAGTGTCTGTCTTGAGTTCACTTTAGCATTTCTGCATGCAATTTATTTTTTCACATGTTTTTTAGGAGGATGATGGTAAAATATTATTTTTTTTTCCTCTAGAATTTTGCTACAGCTTTGATTTTGGAAGGGATTACAATCCTCTCTTGATTAACATTTTTGTTTGAACTACTATTTAAATAAATTGAATATTTGAAGTAGCATTCTGAAATATATTTGCATATAATATATTAAAGTCAGCTAAATAAATATTGCAGAGTGTCATAAAAAGACCAGAATTTCAGCTCAAAGAGAAATTATAGGGGGATTTTCTATTATTATTATTATTATGACTCTTTTTCTGTCCAAGAAACCATTTAGCAAAAGTGAAAGCTCAAACAGCTGCTTTATTAGTGTCTGCCAGTTAGTGAGTGGGGATGTACTGAGCTACACCAGCATAATTCATAGAAAAAATCGTTCAGGAAGAATGTTGATGACCTTGTTATTTCTGCTTCTATTGTTTTACTTGCTTTATGCTGCTTAATAATCCTTGTCATGTTATTTTTCATTATTTATAAATGTGATAGGGCAGGTAACATACTCCGTTCTACGGGGTCCAGCTTTCACATGGAACAGTAAGCCAGAGGGGGAAAAAAATAGATCATGCACATCTATAAAACTAGAGCTGTCATAAAATTGAACTGCTTATGTTTCATTCTTGTGTCTCGGTTCTATTTTTAGCTGAAGGATAGATTTATGCCATTCTATTTTTTTTACTTGTTTCATCAGCTATTTTTTAAGATTATTTAATTTCTGGATATTTTTATTTTCTTCCTTTTGGAGTGGTGTATCAAAACAGGATGTCAAAGCTACTATTCCCTGAAAAATAACAGTGGACACCTGGTTTCATTCACTGGCCAATCTACAGTGACTGTCGTGGATCAAAACAAAGGGAACAGAAAGGCCAGTAAATCAAACAATTAACATTACTGATAGTATTACTCTCTTGATTAAAAACTCATACAGTGATAGAATATCTTCTGTAGTTCAAAATACAAGGCTTGTATGGGTTTTCTTTCTTAAAATTCTGGAGTATTAAATGCATGGTGTGCATATATCCATAGCCCATAAGTTCATGTGTACCTAACATGTCAAATATGAACATTTTATAACTGAACTCATATAAACTAATACTGGGAGAGAAATTGAGACCTTTTTACAATATTTGTTAAAAAAAAAAAAGATGTGTAGATAAACTTTACAATCTTGTTCATTATATCAGAATCTACCAGTGCTCATCACTATCAGGGAAGTTCCCCAGTTCTGCAGTTTGAAACTTATATTGGAGCTTTCCACTTTCTTATTCCCAGTGCTATCTGTGGTTGAAATACAGGACAAACATCCTGAAAGTGACAGGGTTCAGAAAGCCAAGAACTTGTTAATCCCCTTCTCTCACCTTTTGGGAAGGGCAGCCTTTTGGAAGAAGTAGTAGACAAACAAAAACATTCAATGCATTTGATAGAAGTGTTAGAAAGAATTGATTCAGCAAATGATACTAAATGGATAGTTGGCAGTTTGCTTTCTGTGTTATTGGTACCATTGTACCACTGTTTCAGGAGACTGGACAACAAAAATGAGAGGAGAGAGTGCTGAACCCATTGGAATGTTGGGAGATACAAGTCCAGAAAGGAGGTGTTACAGGGACTTTCAGCATCACTTTCCAGCATAGCAGGAACATCCACATGGTCCATGGTACAGGTCACTGATGCACAGTCTTGTCGCTGAGACTGATGCTGGATCTTCCCCATTCCAAAGGGGAAGTTAATTACTTTTATCAAAATTAATCTAAATCTGCATTAATGAAAGTTTTAGTATGAAGAGTAGATAAAGCTTCAAATCATCTATCATGTGTCTTAGACTCATTAGACTC
This sequence comes from Oxyruncus cristatus, assembly GCA_013399855.1. NCBI lineage: Eukaryota > Metazoa > Chordata > Aves > Passeriformes > Cotingidae > Oxyruncus > Oxyruncus cristatus. Next base: position 165,964 of record VXAY01002459.1, on the reverse strand, counting down.
GACAAGTTTTAGAAACTGAAGTGATGATTGATTTTTATAAGAGCAAAATACATTGCTCTCTCAACATTTATGAGGCTGTAAAGTACTTCTGGAGACCATCTAGACAACACCCCCCTCAAAACAGGCTGAGACAGAGCACGTGCTCCAGTTGGGAGCCTGGAAGGAGAAACAATCCATAAGCTCTCTGAGGAACCTGCTCCGTTGGTCTACCACCCTCACAGTTAATGTTTTCCTATATATAAATAGATTTTTCTGTGTTTCAGTGTATTTTCTGTATTTCCCCTATCAGATGTCTGTGCACACTGACAAAATCTCCCCCAAGTCTTCTGTATTCCTCATGTGTCATGTGCTCCACGTCCTTAATCATCTGATATCTGTTTGCTGGAATCTCCCTGCCTTTTGTGCAGGAAGGCCAGCACTGGACCCAGCACACCAGATGTGCTTCACCAGGGCTGAGTACAGAGGAAGGATCATATCCCTTGACCTGCTGGCAACACTGTCAGATGAAGCCTGGAAGACTGATGGCCTTATCTCTCATTGCTGGATCACAGCCAACTCGGTGCCCACGAGGAGCCCAGGTACCAAATGCCTTTGCATAAAGCTTTGTTGAAATTCCTGAGACTCCTGTCAGCCCATTTCTCCAGCCTCACAAGGTTCCTGTGAAAAGCAACTCAACCTTGTGGTTTACCAATCAGTTTTCTGCAAACTCGCTGAGGGTGGACTCTGTCCCATCACGTTGGTCGTTCCTTGAGGCGTTAAACAACATTGGTGCCAGTAGCACTCTGTGACACACCCAGTAATGACTTCAGTTTTCCGAGCCCCATCCCTGCGTGGTTGGGCTGTGTCTCTGCATTCTTCCTGGATCATCTGCCCCTGCTTCCACTCACTATATTCTTCCTTTCCGTGTTTGAGTATCGTCAGGAGCTACTTGTTCGTCTCTGAAGGTCTCCCTGCAAATTTTCACTTCTTGCAAAGGGGATGGACTGTTCTCGAGCTTGGATGAGGTGACCCTGGAAAATCAACAAGCTGTAATGATGAGTATTAGATGTCTCATAGCTCAGTCTAATGACATTCCTAAAATTATCTTTGCATTACATATTTTAAACAGTGAAGAAAGAAGTAAGTTAGATTAATTTTTTTCTATGAATTAATATTGATTGGCACAATAACTCTTTGCAGTGTTTCCCAGGTTTGGGTTGGTTTTTTTTTCATTAAAATTCCCACTTCGTGGGGCAAAAAAATCTGGTAATTTTATTAATTGATAGTTACCATCAGTATCTGACCTTTGAGATGTTTCTTCACCCTAAATCTTAAACCTCTGGATTTCAAAGGTTTAAATAGGTTTAAATAGCTTAACTGAATACTTTTATGCTTACCTTTGGTCTTAAAAGCTCTCAAAAAAATTCCTCATTTTTATATACTCCTTCTGCATGTTATTCAGTACTAAAGTAAATGTTTTGAATTTACTGAAATGAAATTTTGTATTTTTCAATGATTTGCTCTCAAAAGCAAAAATCTTAGACTGTGAATAAGTTTGTTATAAACAATGTTTTGAAAAGATTAGACAAAGATTAACCTATTGCATTTTTTTTTTGCCTTGTGATTGCCAAAGAGTTATAGTTTCATTGTTTCTTTAGTAAAGGAATGAAACTTATGAATGAGAAGAACAGTAAATGATGAATAACAGACCCATAAAATTGTTCATGAATGCTGGGGTTTTTGCATGCGAAACTAAATATTCATACATTGAACAGTAATTTCCTAAATATTCATGTTGAACAAAAACTTCTCTGCATGAGTGTTTGCTAGCAATGAATATTAAGGAGCAGGAACCCGATCTGCAGAAACAGCTGTGCAGAGCTGAAACAAATGTTCACTTAACCCTATTTTTGTAGTAGCTGCACAGCTCAATTTATCAGGAAACTTACACTCCTTACTTATCGCTTCATTAAGATGCACACATACACAGACAGAGCCCTTCTATTCCTTTTACATAGTTCTGTCAGCTACTGCCATAAATCAGTGTTTTAGCTTTTTGCCCCACACTCATAATAGGGTTGAACAGGACTTGAGGTCTGAGGAAAGCAAGCAGAGGGTAACTAATTTTATTTCCAAACAGTCAGATTGGAATTAGATGAAGCATTTTATAACATCCAATGCCTTTCACTTTCTTGTCACAGTCATTAAGGGCCAAAGGTCCTCAGTGCACTCTTGCTGATTTACAGGATTGAAAGATTTTGTCATTTTTGGTAAGTTTGAATTTGTGAAGTCAAACTCTTGGTATTACAGAGTAAAGGATTAATGCTGTCAGGCAAGGTGCTTTACAACATTGATCCTCCAACAGCCTGTAAGAGCTACATTTGATTTGGCTGAGTGACTTCAGCAATTTCACATGGAACATGACCTTACAAAAAGAATAAAAAAAAAAAAAAAATAGCCAGTAAATGAAGGAGTGGATTACCCATACAGTGAATTTGCAACAAATTGAAGGAGGAGTAGGTAATTGAAAGGATAATTGTCCCTTCTTACTAGCGAAATATTTGGTGGTGATGAATAAGGCAAAGAAGAAAAAAATGTATAAGCTTTGTTTCTGACTTTGAAAGGGTATCCTAAGGCTTCTGCCTTAGCCATCTGTTGTGGTTTAACCCCAGGCAGTACCCAAGTCCCACACAGACACTTGCTCCCCTCAGCGGGATGGGGGCGAGAATCAGAAGGGTAAGAGTGAGAAAAATCGTGGGTTGAGATGAAGACACTTTAACAGGGAAGGCAAAATCCTTGCTCACAAGCAAAGTAAAACAAGGAATTCATTCACCACTTCCCATGGGCAGGCAGATGTTCAGCCATACCCAGAAGAGAAGGGCCCCATGACACGTAACAGTGACTTTGGGAAGAAAAATGCCATTGCTCTGGATGTCTCCTTGTTCTTCCTTCTTCCCCCAGCTTTATATGCTGAACATGATGTCATCTGGCCTGGAATACCCCTTTGGTCAGCTGGGGTCACCTGTCCCAGCTGTGTCCCCTCCCAACTTCTTGTGCACCCCCAGCCCACTCACTGGTGGGGTGGTGTGAGTGGCAGAAAAGGCCTCAGCTCTGTGCAAACCCTGCTCAGTGATGACGAAAACATCCCTGTGATATCAACACTGTGTTCAGCACAGATCCAAAACACAGCCCCACACCAGCTACTATGAAGAAAACTGACTCTACCTCTGGCAAAACCAGCACACTATTCAGTATACAGAGTTTAAAAGTGGAATCTCCCACAGATTGATATTTATTTGATATGAGACTGAATGCACTTTTTATCGGTGGGTTCTTGGATAAAATAAACTCTTGGGAATAGTCGATAGTTTTGGTCAGCTAACTGGATAGCTTAAGTGAAAAACAGTATCCTCAATTACACATAGTCCCATTCCACATGTGGTTTGATTTTAAGCAGTTTCAATGAATGTTAAAGATAGCTGTCACCAGTTTACAGTCTGCATTGAATATGCTGGATATATCTGTAATTTTTAAATGTTCAAATGCCCATTTTCCTATCAATGTACTGCTACAGTTGTTGGTCAAAGTATCAGAGTAGGCATAAAGTAAATGTGACACTTTCAAAGTAGAGCTGAGAAGTGTTGTGGTGAGAAGGATCCTGCTGGATCCCTATGGGAGATTAATAGAGAAATGCAGTTTCTGAGATCAAGTATAGATAATTTCCCTAATCAGTCTCTTGATTTCATTATTTTTACAGATAATTATCTGGGGTACTTCTAGGAAAAAAAAACAAAACAAAACAAAAGAAAACAAAACACTCCTAAGGTAGGTATAAGTACTTTGATTAAAATTTTTAAAAAAAAAAAGCAAAGCATAATGTGTTGTTACATTGACAACAGCTTTAATATTTCTCATAGATTTCAAACATCAAAAAATAATTCAAAAATTTTCCTTATATTAAAAGGAATCAAAGATTATCTTACTTCAGATCGTGAAACGCATAAAAATTTAAAGAAAAAAAAAAGTGCATGTAATTTTTTTTTCTACACTGGCATTGAAGCTCTACAAAAATTTTGTGAATTATGAAATGCTTTCCACAAACACTTCCTTTTGCAAAATGTTTATTTAACTTATTTGTTGAGAATGGTCAGTTTTTGCCTGTAGAAAGTCTGTTGCACTTTGTAAGTTTAATTTTATACGCACAAACACCTAATATCTTTCAAATAAAGGAGGCAAAGGTAGGAAAAAGGTTAGAAATATACTAAAAAATAACAGAGAAGAGTGAAGAGGATTTATTCTACTATATCTTCCTCTTTTGTGAATACACTCTATTCTGTCTCCATGTTTTGTTAGAATACTACCAAATGACATAATACAATTTCTTTTCACTCACACTTCGGCATTACTATTTCAGCTTGTCCCCCATACATAAAAATGTGTAATTATTTCTTTTGTATTTTTCCTTACAGTAGATTTTGTTAAAATTATAATGGCCTTTTATAGTGTGAAAGAACATTTGCATTTCACAGTTTGAGTAGCTCTGAAAATTTTTTGTACTTTGCCAAATTACTTTTTCATGGTCCTATACAGTTAATCCAAATTTTTCAAATTCCCATTTTAAAGTATGTAACGGGAAAAATCCATTTAAGAAAACCAACCTTATCACAAGAAGACTTGCTATGATTTTATTTTTGTATTTCTAAAATTAATTGTAAGAATTGAATGCTATGTCTGGTTACTTTCAAGAAGATGCAGATCAGGCCTTCTAGAAGCACATTGGTGTAAATAATTATGAAAGCAACTAAGCAATTAATTTGCTATTTCACTTCTGAAAATACAAAGGAGCTCTATTAAACTACCTCAAATACACATTTCATCATACTTTTAAATCCTGAACTCTCAACCAGGGGACTGTTGGTAGTTCTTTGTCAGTAAAAAAGCCTAGAAAAAAATTTTCGCTAAAATGAGTCCATGATATCCTTTAAAGAAATCAATATTTGCATATTCATTGAAGAAAATACTTAAATGTTTTACGTAAAATAGGCAGGAAATACTGTTCCTTAAAAATAAGTCAATATTTTTATTTAACCGGTTTTCAGCACAACCTCGCAGTGTTAGACTTATGAAAGGGTAAGATGCTTTGATCTCACAAACTCCCTGTGGTATCTGGTCTAATCTGTGCTTTCCTTTACCCATAAACAGCCTCATTAACATATTGTCAATTAGAGGATTTGAAGAAAAAATTTAAAACACCCAAAACTGATGGAGAGGAAAGAATATCAACTAAACAGTCAAGTTGGGTGGGTTTGTTTTAGAGATTTTGCACACATGTTCTGACACTATTAACTTACTTTGTAATTCATTGTGAAGAGTCAACCATCAAAAAGAAAATTTACTTTCTCCCTGCTCAGGTGGTGTTTGCATTAAATTAGTTTTAGCACAGAATAAAAAGGAACTTTGTGTCAAGCCACAAGCTCCAAACCAAGTGATTGCTGCAAAATTTTAAAAGGCAGCATAAAATTCAGGAGAAGGGCTCAATCTATTTAATCATGACTAAGGGTTGCAAAGTCACCCTACAGACTGAATGATTGTTTACAAATAGATTCTGACAGGTAATTTCACTGAATACTCCACCCCCATTTTAAATTTATGTGTCCAGTCCGACCTCCATTGAAATCAACTGGCAGTTTGCAGGTGATTAGCACAGGAATGTGGTTCACTGGTTTCTGAGAGGAGGGGAAAGCCAGCAGATCTGGCAGCATTTCAAGTTGTTGAACATCAGGGACAAGCTGTGGAGACACCAGTCCTTGTTCCTGCTTGTTCGGCTTCAGCTGACACGGAATACAGAGGGGATTTGGGAACACTACTTAAACCTGCCCACAGGTAAATTCAACTTCTAGACTGGAAGCAAAATGAATAACAAAAAAATGGGAAGATCACCGGAAATCTGTTGGAGGCGTATCCAAACAGCAGCTGCAATAAAGCAAAACAAACGGCATTGAGACTGGCTAGAACTGCTCAAGAGGGAGAAAAACATCCTGGATCTTAAAAAATGTTAATATTTTCTTTTAAGTCATCTAACTAACAGTGAAACCTATTCTGCACTCACAGGCCAACCAAAATTCTATTGGACTCTATATTTAGTGCCTGTTAAATTACATCTGTAATTAATATACACAGAAAATGTGAATAAGATTAAAAATGTCAGCGTTTCTTTGAAGTGGCAGAAAATTTAACATGCATTTAAAATTACATTCCTATTCTGTTTTATTAGAAAGCTATTTGTTTTATTAAAATGTGTCTTGAGGCTCTATTGAGAAAGATATCCTGATTTTGCAAGTTTTGACACGAGAGCTTGTCTAAAGAATGAAGTGCAAAAACTGAATTACTTGTTTCTGAAGAATTTACAGTTTTCAAAAACCCTAAGAGTCATTTGCCTTCTCTGTGTTAAAGAATCTGGAGGAATAATACAGTTTATGTACTGGGTGTGCATAATGCCCAGTAATAATTCCCTTGATGGAATGGTATCTGTACTTTCCCCAACTCCTTCAGCTGAATAAAGATTTCAAGTTTAATGTTTTTTGGGTTTGGGTTTTTTTTTTTTTAAACATAAGAGAAAATGTATTAGTTCAGTACTTCCACTTCTTGAGTAGCTTTTTGTGCTGGTTTACTGTAGAACAATTTTGACACCGGTATCTTCCACGATCATTTGAGTTCATGCAGTTCTTGCAATGTCAAGTAACAGAACCTTATATCAAATATTAATTGTAATATATTTAAAAAATAAAAATCTAGTGATAGGAGAAGGAGTTGACAGATGAAGAGGTGACTTCCTTCTCCTACTGGGATTATCAGTATTGGCTGAAAAGTTATAACCTTGTTTATATTCAAAGAAATTTTTTGCATAGTTTCATAAAATCCCTTCATTCATAATTGGTAATCATTAATACATTAATTGCTGAAAAATTATCCCACATTTTCTGCCAAAACAAAACCCCTGGAACTACATACAAAACCCGGTGGAGTGCATGGAAATTGTTCCAATACTGGATAATGACTCAGATCTTAGGTTAGACAGTTTTTTCTGGTGGTAAACAAGTATTGTGACTCTTCCACTCCGTCTCTAAAGCAACAGGGTAAAGCAGAAGTGTCTCTGACTCAGCTCTGTAGGCAACACACAGCTCTAACTTCAGTATTTAGGGATTTTATTCACTGCAGGTGATATTTTGATATCTAGTTAAATTGTTCTTTGGAGAAAGATCATAAAGCTGGCTTCAAAAGACCATGAACCTTATTAGTTAAGTACTTGCTCTTTACAAAGTGCATATTTCATGACAGAAAAGTCTTGGGGGGTACACTTTCAGTGCAAATGAATTTCAGATATGAATTTCCCAAACTGCTTAAAAGGCTGCAGACAGTAGCTCATGCACTGTATCCAGTTTGTTTTCAGAGTGTATTATTTCAGAACAAATAGCCATCATAACAATGCCATTTTCCTGATTAAATATTATTTCTATTTTATGATATTGTACAGTATCTTCATCTCATTACATTTCATTTCTATTTTTTTTCTTTTTTTTTTTTTTTTGTTATATAAGAGAATATCATTAAGTCTGTTTAAATAATCTATGGAATCTAGCAGAATGTTGATTTTCCATTTATTCACCCTGGAGAGTTCAGGCCACAGAAAAGTTTTATTTGCTCAAAAACTGTCAAAAAGAAAATTATTTAGTTCAAAGAGATATGAAAGATGAAGCACCAAGGAGAAGACTACAGTACTGTTTAAATTCATTGGCCTTCTCCCACACTAGCTTTTGTTAAACATGCAATCTAAATACAGAGAGAATTGTACTATTTTTGCTATTCTCAAAGTCGCCACAAAAAAACAGTGTAACTTTTCCAGAAGTAATTTTCATAATTTTTCAGATTTATCAGTTATTTTAACAAAATCAGAACCTACTATTCACTTTTGATGCCCTTTGAACTCACACAGAGTGCCGCCCACACACACTTTTTTAAATCTATGTAATTTTTGATGGGAAAAAAAACATTTATTGCATTCAGAGTGTTTTATTTCACTGTTTGCCTGACGTTGTTGTGGGACATAAAAAACACTTTCTTTCTACCATAGCAGGCTACTAAATATAAAGAAAAAAGGAAAAGTTTGATTTTTCATTTTCTGTTTTGCTTTCTCTATAATTAATCCAAAGTTGTTAATACAGGTCACTATCTTCTATTTTGAGATAACAAAAAAAAAAAACAACAACCAAACAAAAAAACCCCACCTGGAAATCTACAGATAAATTCAGATTCTTGATTTAAATGTAGGTTTACATTTAGGGTTTATTTGGTGGCATAAACCCATCACAAAGGTGGTTTAAGGTCAGGCTGGGTAACTGAGCAACCTGTTGAAGATGTCCCTGCTCACTGCAAGCAAGGTTGGACTATATGACCTTTAAAGGTCCTTTCCTGCCCAAACTATTCTATGATTTTATTTTACAAGACTTCTGGTGTCTTCTGACCTGTATTGAACAGAAAACATATATCAAATACCTGTCTTCTGGCAGACCCAGTAACAGATCAGAGCAATCTTCCTTCATTTTCTTATGGGATAATCCTAGTGCAGTATATCCACACAAATGTCTTCTTCATTCATTTTAATCCCTGAATGTTACTCTGTGATACAACTATCTAGACAACTTCTCTCTTCTACCTTTGTGCACCTGACACTAACCTATTACTTAAACCATCTCACTTGCTTCTGCATGTCTGCTCATTTTTCAGAATTCAATCTATTTGTCTAATTTAGCGAGATTGTGCTGATTGTAGATCCTATCTTCCCAAACAGCTGTGATCCTGCTTAGTCCGCAGATCAAAATGAAAATTCAAACGTTTGCAGAATGAAGTTTAAGGTTTTGCTAGGACCTACTGTTTTGGTTTTTTTAAATTATTATTTGGGGGCATTTTGTTTTTTATTTTGATTAGGATTTGGAGTATTCCTAGTTTCTTAATATTCACCTGATTATTAAAATAAACTGAAATAAGTTGCAGCTATGGATAAAAGATTTTTTTTTTTTTTTTTTTTTTTTTTTTTTTTTGGTGTAGCATTCATTTTAATGAAGTGTAGCTCATGTTATCTCAAAGTCCACAAAATTACTTTTCCTCTGTATTACTTGCAATGATACTACTATTGAAAGATCTTACAACATAGGCAAATCACAGTGAGTTGATCACTGGAAAAAAAAAATGCTACTTGTAAGAGAGATTGTGTTTTTATTTATTCAGAAGTACCATAATCAGAAGGAAAATTACAGAAAAAATTCTGCCTCTTCCTAAGCCCTCAGGTCTACAAAGTTCACTATCAGTAACTCCACCCTAGTTTTGTCAGCTGAGCACACATTTTGGAGTGACTTTTGTCAATTTTTAGAATAGACATGCAAGGTCAAGGGTCTAATCCCGTGGTCTGCAAGACACATTTAAAAAGAGTGTAAGCAAGAGACAGTGTTTGCCACAATAAGATGTGACTTCAGCCACTCTGAGGCTTAGAGCCTTCCTGAGCCAAATGTGCTATCTTTGTATTTAATAACCTTCAATGGATTCTACATCCATGAATTTGTCTATTTATTTTTTTCCTAACTCAGCTGTAAATTTTACATGTGCTGTCGCTGCAAGTTCCACAGTGGTCCAAAACGGCTGAAAAGTGGGAAACATACATTTAGGAACAAATATATAGGATTAAAAGGAATAGTTGGGTTCATCATCCAGAGGAGGCCACCAAGATTATTAGTGGGATGGAGCACCACCTCTCCTGTAAGGAAAGTCTGAGAGCATTGGGATTGTTCAGCCTGGAGACAAGAGGTTTTTGGAATGACCTAATTATGGCCTTCCAGTACCTGAAGAAAACCTACAGGAAAGATGGAAAGAGACTGTTCGCAAAAACCTGTAGTGACAGAACAAGGGGGAATGCTTTCAAACTGAAAGAGAGTAGTTAGATTAGATATCAGGAGGAAGTTCTTCACTGTGAGGTGGACAATTACTGGCATAGGTTGTTCAGAGAAGTTGTGGATGCCCCATCTCTGGAATAGTTCAAGTCCAGGTTGGAAGGAGCTCTTAGCAACTTGGTCTAGTGGAAGGTGTCCCTACCCATGGTAGGTCATTTACAGATCTTATTTCACTAATCTTCTTCATACTTGGCTGGCAGTGTCAAAAAATTCCAATAATGCAACAGTTTGCAGTCTAATTCTGCCACTGTAACTAGGGAGAGCAGGGGTTCATATGCAAATCAGTATTACCTAATCAACATAAAAAATAAAAGAGTTGAAGATGCAGGAATCTTGTCATAGAGCAACACTAGCATTTAAGTGTCAATGGATCTGGAATCTAAATGCTAGTGCTAAAATAGCAGTTGAATTTTATTTTGAGAAATATACATAACCTCTAATCCTCAAAAACCCCAAACATCAAAACAGCCTCAAAACTGCAATTAAAATACTGGCTCATTCATCTTGTTTGAGTCATTCTGCCCCTTTAATTATATTTTGGAGGTATTCCCTCTGAGTGCCATTTCTCTACACATTTTCTGTTATCTCCATCTGGAGTTTGTTTACCAGAACCTGCTGTATTTCTCCCAGGCTTGAGATTCCACTAAAATGGATTACTGATATATATTACAACATATGATATTTGCAGGCTTTACCTTCCCCTATGCATTTATCAGGGAGATAATAATGCAGAACCTTTCCTCAGAGTCCCTTTCAGTCTGTTCTTTCAGGTGCAAAGGAAACCAGTCACAGACCATTTCAAAAGAAGGAAGCGCAAGCAGATATTGTAAACCCAACCTCAATTAATTATTTTTTAGTGTTTTTAATGACATATCTAAGATGTACCTATATCTATATAAATGTATTCATATAAAATTTTACTCTTTGACTTACTGCTTGGACTACCCTATCAGGTATAATGAAAATATATCTTTATTTCTATGTAACATTTCTACAGTGAGAACAAGTATTTACAAGCCCAGAATTTAAGATGAGATTCTTTTTTGTCACTTCTACTTTCTTGCTGATAAAAGTAATGGTCTTAGCAGTCTAAATAAATCCAAACTACAGCAGAAACTGATGAGGAAAACACTCTAGCATCCCTTTGTTAATTATTTTTATTGTATTGATCTGATGAGTTAGAGTTTACTCATTTACTGTTTATTCTAACTGTGGAACTTTTCTGTAACACATTTTCCATTACTTTGGGATAATAAAGATATCATGCCTGTGTTTGGTCACTCTGTCCATATGAGTAATGTGGTGATATGGGAAAGAGAATAGGGAAGGAAAGTGTGAGAGGAAGAAAACAATAAGCGGAGTCTCCAAACTCTATCTTCAAAAGCTTAAAAAGCCCAATCTCCATTAGAAAATGCAAGAATGGGTAAAAAGATGGCGTTAGAAAACATTCAAAAGAGTTGATGGAATACCAGATTTTTCCCAACATTAACCAGATAATTTAATATCACTATCTGAGCTCAGATATCTCCACAAACACAAGCCTTTTTTATACACAAAAGAACATAAAATGAAGAAAGGAAAACCAGTTTTCACGAGCTCTTTGATTCTGTTTTTTTTTTTAATTTTATTTTTTGATCCTCCAATCACATTTTGTCATTTTGTGGGTACCTTTTTCTGGTATTATTAATAAAGAATTTTTATTAAAACCTAAACAAGTAATTTTTAGCTGCAAGTCAACTGTCAGGAAAAATTAACCTGCCATTCTCTCAGGATCTTACCCTCCATGATGAAATTGCAAATACATGCCACAACCAAGTCAGTAAGGATACACTTTGACAATATATGCATCAGTTCCCACAGCATACTCCACTTTGGATACTTAGAGAGGTGTTAGCCCTCTTTCCTGAGGGGTAATTGTAAAATAAATAAACAAGCATTATCACGTTGTGTGATGTATAAATAGTCAGAATGGGTCTGCTGGGTTGTTTCCTGAAAAGTCAGTCTGGCTGACAGAGCTACGAATCTTTACGTGGGAAATACCACAGTGGTCACTAAAAAGTCCTCTGGGCTGTTTCAGTTTTCAGAGAACCTGTTGACCAGCTTCATGCAAATGGCAGATTCTACCCTTTCCTCACAGTTTTCCCACCAGGTAAGTCATACTTCACACTCCCTACAGGCCTGAGTAATGTCTTAACTCATGACTAACAGCTCCCAGCACCAGTATAAGACACGGAGTGATGGGTCAATATGCAGATTTTTTTTTTTTTTCTGTACATTAGGAACATAAACCTATAGCTTATGTGCATTACAGATCATGTTCCATCATTGAAATAAGAGACTTGCACTTGCCTGAGGACTACAGAGCCACAAAGCACACAAAGTCAAGGACTTTGCACTGGAAATGTCTTGACACTTACAGTGCTTTTGCTTTAACTCAGTAGGTTTTTCTATATTTTAAGTGAATACAAAAAGTCTCCAGGGATTCCACTGTGGCGCAGTCTATCAGAACGAAGGAATTTTTACAGGTCAAAATCAGCAAAGCTTCTTAGAGTAATGAGTTCCCGCTGGAAGGTGGCACAAAATGGCCTTCAGCAAAGCAGAGTTACTCAGAAAATAATAGATTGAACTCCAAACTACCTGAACACCAAATGCAAAAAATGCAGAGCAGTACTGTCTGCAAAATATGAATGTAAGATATGTCTTGCTATATCAGAACCTTGGGCTATATATTTTGTGTCCTCAGCTGGCATTAGGAGTTGCTATTTAGAAATATGCAGAGGGTGCAAAAACAATCATCATCTGCTGTCAATTCTCCTCATTCTCCCTTGGCAACCATAACTGTGGTATGTTTCTGCCTAATCCTGTTAGTATTCGTTTCTGGACCTACTGTCCAGGAATTTATCTAATCCCTTGAACCTGATGATGATGTCTCCCCACACAATTTCCCGTGGCAGGAAGTCTCACAGCTTGATTTTCTGTTGTGTGAACTGTCTCAAATCAATCTCAGTAGTTTCACCAAGCGCTTCTTAGCTTTGGTGTTGTGTGTCTTGAAAAGGAAATCCACATCCAGTTTACATGCTGCCTCATGACTTTACAAACCCCTAGGACTTGCCTCTTTGGAGATTTCACTGTGCCTGCCCTGCCCTGATGATCCAGTATTTCCTTTTACAGAAGCCATATTGTCGCTTTCCCAACACCCACTATGTACATGCACTCTGTTTTCTTGATTCATACGACGCATCCCACCTGTGAGAGAATTCAGGCTCGCTGCTCTGTGGTTCCCAGGACCCTCTTGAGTGCTCAGAAGTGGTAAGATTTATACAAAGAGCCTCTCAAGCCTAGAGCGATAAAAGAGCACTGTATTGATTACCAAAAAAATCATAACTCCACAACTGAAACAAACAGATATCCCTCCACATTCAACACGACCAAACATAAACTTCCACGCCCTTCATTGAATAGGCATGAATAGAGCATGTGCTTAAAGAAACTCCCAAAAAAGAGTACAGACAAGTGTTGCCAGCAGAAGAACTTCTACTATTTCTTCTAGAACCTTCTACTAGCTCTCTATATTCTCATGGCACAACAACCAAACCCCAAGTTCCAGCAGTGACTGTGTAAGAGTTATTGCATACTACAGTGGCCCCAAGTGGCCTGTTAGTTACTGCACCTCACAATTCCTGTAGAAAACTCATTCCGAGCAAATGTCAGCGTGTTTCTGTGGAAAAGAGTACTGGTTAAAGTACTCTTTAACAGAGGTTAAAGCCTCTGAGAACTTGGCATCACAGCAATTAGTTTACACAGGTTGTTCATCAGGTCAGACACATGTCCATTTTTGTCTAGAACATGAAAATGGGGAGGAAACCTCTGTACATAATTAGCTGGCACCTTCTGTGCTGTGTGTAGCACATATAAAGATGAACTCACCACTCTTGTGGTCATCAGTGGGACACATGCACAGTGACCAGAGACTTCTGTTATGTGGTTACACATCCCATTATTAATGCTCTTGATTTTAATAATAATTAAAAAAAAATATTACAAGGAACAATGCCAAGTCCCGCTGAGCTAGGAAATCTGGTTCGAAATACCATCCCTAAGAATCAGGTTGAAATTTTGCCCATGATCTGTTAACTTGCATTCTGTCAGCAAATGGTTTAGCTTGACCTAAAATGGGTTGCTGCAAATCAAATACCAAACTACGTAAATATGGGAACTTCCAAAATCTATTTCATGTAGGTCTTGTATCATCAGAAAAAGTTACTGTTTTTATCCATGACTCCTGCCTAGTCTACTACTGATGAAAGATTCACTAAATTATCTTCATAAAGGTCAAAACGCTAATTAGGAAATTCTCTTCAATGATAGATCAGAGATGTGGAACATGCGATTAGATCAGCTTTTTCTAGATTTAACTTATCCTTCTCTTCAACTTAAAAACATAATAAACTTCTAAGCAAAAGATGAATTTTGTATATTTTTTTTTATTTGTATAGAAAATTATCTTGGAAGGTTTGAGTTTACATGAATTACATTTTAGTTAAATTTATGTACATTTTTAAACATACCATTAGTATTTGCTTATTAGCAGCAACGCAATAATCAGTTATAACATAATTTAAGAGATATTCTTAAAGTTAATAAGTGTACTAATAATCTAAGCTATATGCATTTAAATAAAATGCATCTTTCTAAGCTACGAAGAATTAAAATATAGTAATATATAAAGAGCAAGCAAAAAACATAAAGTCATTTATATGACAAAATATAATTTCCCTGTTCAATCAGACTTTTAGAACTGAAGAATCAGTAAAGAATTTATAGCTATAATAATGCATCTATTTTCCTGAAACAAACAATAATTCAGAAAACACTTGTAATACTAGCATTATTCATTCTTATTTGCCACACTACTGTAAGTTTTGTCATATATATTGAAAATGTGTACTATTGGACAAAAAATAATCCTCTTGAATTCCAAAACTGCAGAACACTCATAGTAAACACCGTAAACATCTCTGGCTTAATTACAGCATCATTCAATACAAACTTTGATTATAACAGCCTTTTCAGCAAAATGACATGAAAGCAGAAGCAGCTTCTTATACTGATAGTTCCCAAATCAACTTCAGGATCAAAACTGAAGTATTTATATCCACTAGAATATTGCCACGAGCTATAAGGATGTTGTGCACCTAGCTAATGTGCTTCTGATGACAGATAGTGTAATAAAAACTTCCCAAGAAGTTTCTATAATTAGTACATGATTAAATTGTCCAGATATATTACAAAAAAAAGAAGACGTACCCAAATCTTGAAGTCAAACTGCGATGTGGCCTGGACTCTGCAGTCATAGGCTCATCTATCATCAGCTGAGAATTTACTCAAATTCTCATTTTTCAATTCTCCCACATATGATGAGATGTCCGGGTATTAACTCAGTTGATAATGAAAGATGATTAATTCATGTTTCTTAATAATTGCAGGATATAGAGTCAAAAGATGTATTCATAAAAACTTCACAGGTTTGGTCTTTTATGTAGATATAGAAAACATGTAAATTTTGCAATGTTTTTATTGAACATCCTTTCCCTGACATCTGAGACAAATGAAAAATTGAAAATCTTAATGAAGCTTCCTCGTAAATATTTTTCTTAATGGGGTGGTATTGCTTAATCTCTGGTTTGGACCATGTGAAATGAAATGTGAGTATTTAGCAAATATATTCCTGGGCTTGTATTTGAATCGTAGAATCAGTTAGGTTGGAAGAGACCTTTATGTTCATGGAGTCCAATGGTTAACCCAGCACCACCAACTCCACCACAAACCATATCCCTAAGTGCCATGTCTACAGTGGTTGTAAGTATCTTCAGGGCTAAATTAACTAAAAAACTTGCAAGAAAATATTTCTACCTTATTCTGAAAACACTGATTTATAATACCTTCTTGATAGCATATCACCATTAAAGAGATATGATCGTTAATCAAGAAAAGATAATAGACTAAAAATCCAACGTTACAGAATAAATGTCTACATTCAGCAGTTCCCATGGTGAGAATATGCCTGGGTTAAGTGTATTTCAGTATGTACAATGTATTTTATTTAATCTCTGTGTAGGTCGCAGGCCTGACCCTGAATGCTTATTGTTACAGCTGTTCCCAGGAAGAACAGGCACATTTACCACATACCCAGGATGAGGACAATCCATAGCCCAGCTGCCTGTGAGCCAAGATCCAGCTTCATGAAGCATTGCTGTGATTTTGGCCCAGCTAATTGCAAAAAACAAATGCTGTTAAGCTGTGATATATTACATAAACTAAAGATAAGGCTGTGTAACCTGTTTTTTAACCTCTAAATCTGTGTAGACAAAATAGGATTAAACTTTACTTATTTCAAAAAAGTAGCAGAAACTTTACTTACCTTAAAATGTATAGAACTCATTTAATAGATACATTGTGTAGCTTGAAACACAAAACCGATGGCAAGATGTAAACTCCCAGGCATTATATCACCAGCCCACTGCAGAAGCAGTTTTATGAACGGAACATTGAGCAGAAGCGTGTCACAGCTGTGCCAAATAAACTATCTCTGAGAAGATTTACAAATGCTGGAGTAGGAATATTAAACATAAAAAAAAAAAAAAAAAAAGACAAACATTCTGGATAAGACAGGTTGTACTAACTTCTTGTGTTTGCCGTAGCTACTCATGTGTTTTCTGAGCCAAATGTGAGGTGCCCCCAGTGTAATAGAACTTCCTCTCAATAACTCCCACTTCTATAACCTAAATCAATTCTCTCCCCACATTCTGTCAAAAATGAGTGTCTTGGGGCCTGGAAATTCGGTCTTTAATGACTAGTGCTGTCAGACATTGATAGCAAATATTTGCTAGATGGATGGAAAACATCAATATGATTTCATTGGAACCAATCAAGAAAAGAACAGAATCTGGGTTTGATGGTCCTGAAGCTTTCTAGACATCTGTAGAAAAAAGAAACCAGAGACCAAAGCCATCCAGGGTTTGTGCAGCAGGTGTATGACAGGGTAACTCCCAATATACTCTTTTGCTGACCTTTTAATGAATGGGATCACAATTTCCTTCCCTTAGAAATCAGAACATCACAGAAAATACTGTATATGTTCAGAGTCGGGATTCAGTTATAGAGAAACTGTGCTACCATCAGTAACACTTCCAGACCCCACTGCTGAGAGAGACAGAGAAATACCATCTGCTTCTGGATATGTTCCACAGCGTTTAGCCAGCTTAGCTCTGATCATCTACATCTTGTTAAACTTAGACACCTTGAATAGTCTAAACGTTAGATGTAATGAGCAGACACCTCCCCGTTACAGTTTTGGAAGCTGAGAAAAGATTTGCAGCCAACAATTACCTAAAATAGCCCATCTACCAGGCTGAACGGCTGAACTCAAAATTCAGGGTTGGCACCAATTATGAAACAATACACTGCAATGTTATTAAAAAAACTTGAGAATTACATTGAATCAAACAAAGGGTCTGTCTAGTTCTGTGTTTCCCCAGTAATTCCTAAGAAGGAGTGCCAAGGGAAGAACAAGTGGAGGCAGGGATAACTGGTATTTCTGTTAAAAGTGTTCTTTATCTCCAATTGTTTTCATTTCAGTAAGTTCTCCCAGGCCAGGATTAGTCTTTCTCACTTAGCAAGTCTCTGTGGATCACGTGTATTTGTCCAGTCTTACCTGCAGTTTTCATAAATTTAAGCAGCCATGTTACGCTGTTGTAATGAGTTGCACAGACTTGTTATCTGCTACATGGAGAAACACCTCTTTCATATTTTGAATCAGCTCTGACTATTTTCTCTTGAGTCTCACTGCTTGCATAGAAGGGAATGTGAACAATTAATCCCCATTTTCTAATGACACTTACAGTTTTGTAGACCTTTGTCTTAGCCACTGTAATACCAAGTCTTCTCTTTCATAGCCCATGCATAATCAATCTTTCCTCGTGTTCTTTACCTTTGTTCATGTATCTTTGCCAGCTTTCTCTGAACTGAATTTTTTAGTTCAATTATTCTCCCTCAGGTGAAGTATTCTGAATATGGAGAATTCCCACACTTTCACATACATTCCTAGTAGACAGATTAGGAATTCTACAGTGTATTGATAACATTCTGTGTGTTTCTTTTTATGAAGCCTTGCTAAGTCATAATATTTGATTTTATCTTTTGTCTGCTACTATGCATTGAGCTGACATTTTCACAGAATTTTATTCCATTACATCCAGATCTTACTTCTGAGTAGTAACTGGCAGCTTAAAGCTTTTCGTATCATTCACATGTAAAATTAGTATCGGTCTTCCCATGTGTATCACATTTATACACACAGAATTTCATCTGCCATTTATTGCCCAGCCACTCAGTATCATAAAATGTCCTGCCAACCTTTCATAGTCAGCACTTGTCCTTAGACTCTTCAGTAACTTAATATCATCAGTAATTTTTGTCTCTTTAGTACTTACCTCTTTCCCTGGCTATTTATGAGTTTGTTCTACCACAAACCCCTTTTGAAATCTGATAGTGATATTCCTCAGTTATGAGACATGCATTTTATTCCTACTCCTTCTATCCGGTACATTAAAAATATTTAACAAATCAAAGGAAGAAAAAGGAGGAATGGCAGAATGATAGGAATATATTTGTAAAGAGATAGTTAAGTAAACCTAAAGAACATGACTTGTGCTTCCACGGGAAGTATTATTTCTGTTTCTCTGGGTCTGATTGAAAATACTGAAAAGATTTATATAAAATCATGAGTTTCTAGGATAAAAATACTTCTGAAACGTATGTCAACATGGAAACTCCATGTTGTTTCTGTAGTACTGAACACATGAAAAATCTCAGGTATAGTCAGCACTTAAGCAATCTGATCTGTTTCAGATGAGTGCTGTAAAAATATGAGGGCTTTTTGTATGTACTCTGGTGTCTTGATTATACAGCTGTATACAGAAAATTTAAAACTCTTCCCATATCTACATAATCTTAATGCCTCATAAAAAAATGCCCCAGAGCAAAAGTAAATTAGCAGCTACCGAGGTTGCCTAAAGAGAGATGCTTACAACTGATTGCATTAAATTAACTGTTTAATTGAATACATTCGCCTGATTGAGTAAAACAACAATTGTGTCAATGTTTTTCTTCTAATTGTGTTAGTTTCCACCTTTGGTTCACTGCCCTTTCTTGAGCTTTCTCTAGCTCATAGTAATGATTCATTTTGTTGCTCATGAAGCTGTGATAACAAGCAGATGAATTGGCTTTCACACGGTCATCCACGTAGATTGAGAAGTAAAATGAACTTCCTTGTTTCCTTTCAACATCAAGGCTCTTGAAAATGGGAATGCTCATCCCGCCCATTTTTATATGTAGGCATAAGAACGATAAGGAAATGCTACACAGGTTGTAGAGGAACAATTTTCACCCATTTTGAAGAGCTCGGAAGGCACTCATAGATCAGTGGAAGTCATTTTCTCAGGCTTCGGACTATCCCTTTTTTTTTTAATTATTTTAACAAATTTCCACTGGGATGAAAGCAAGAGTTCTTAACAAATTTTTAGGGGAAAAAAGGAGGAGGGGGATGGAAGGAGGATACTTTATGCTACTTATTCTGTTTTTTCTGGCAGAGCCCTGATGAAACAGAGTGGGAGTCAAACTTTTTGTCTTCACAGCAGAAACTAAAATACATATTTTCTCATACTCTAAGCATCTTTTCAGCAATAGGTACTGGGTAGTTGACTAGTCTGCAGAGAGAAAAGAGAGATTCTTTTTATCTCTCCCATCGGACAGAGTCTCACTCCGACAATTTAATCAGTGACATTTGGTATATTTCATTAAGTAGATATTAATTAAGGCAAACACTTTGACTCCATAGTGCAGACACATGAATAGCTACATCATAGGTCTAATACTAAACTTTAGTTCTTCTTCCTATGTTTATTTAATTAGCATACAGAGAAGCAGATTTGTTTCTTACACCCTAGGACAGCTACCCACTCTTGCCATCTTTAAAGAGACCAGCTGACCGTTCTCTCTCTTTTCTTGATAAGAAATTCTGTCTAAAGTTCTGTTTGTAAAAGTGATATTTATGGTGAACAAAAAAAAATTTTATCATGAGTTATGTGTAATGAAAATGCTTTAAGTGAGAAAATTTATTTAACCTCTGCCAAATAACAGAGTCTTTGTGGGAAAAAAAAAGATAATATTAATGTAGAAAGTCCCTGCCACCATACGTTCCCAACAAAAGCCAGCTAAAACAGTTACTTCACACAGTGAAGTAAATTCTTGTTTTGAATGAAAACTCAGAAAAGTCAGTCAGTAGCCAGGCTGAAAATGTAGACACAAATAATTTTTGAAGACAGGTAGCTTTTTCTTAACAGTTCTTGTTTATTAACATGTGATTTATTTGTTTGTATTTCAAATTTTTGTTGTGGAAAACTGAATGTTTTTTAAGCTATATATCAATATATATTGCTCTGTTTGTAAACCACAATTTCTGTAATACTCTTTCTTCTCCTACTGATTATGTTACCTCCCACACTGGTGATGGAATTGATTTACATTTATTATACTGAGATTTTTCTGGCACGTAATGTTCTAAATAAATAAGCAAAGTCAATAACTCCTCCATTGCTGCAAATGTGCTATTAAAGGCGAGCCAGTTCCCTGCCTTAATCTACAATATAGAACAAATGAAAAATGATTAAAATTATGCTCAGGGCAATATAAATTACTTGTTCGTCATGTGACAATGAAATCGTGTTTAAAATTCGAGGGTCTTAATGAAACACATTAGCAATTCAGCTGTAAGCTCTTCTCTGCATTATTTCTGCAGTTCTCCTTTCCCTTTGTGACACAGCTCAGCACCTGAGACAGGGAGACACAGGATTTTCTAGTTTTCTTGGTGAAACACCACTTTATTTATTTATTTATTTATTTAGTTTCTTAATGAAATTCAGAAAACTGTGCTAGAAAACTGACAGGTGTTTATCACCCCATGCAAAACCAGAAGTAAGAAAAACCCCAAACACAACAACACCAAAAAACCCCAAAATCCCTCAAATGTGAATACTTCCACAATGTTTTTACATTATCAGACTGCCCACATCTCAGCTCTTCTCCAGCTGATGACACACAGAATGACTAATCCTTTTCTCACATGATTTTATTTTTCATTTGGTTTTCAGATTCACAAACCTTTCTGCTGAAAGAGTGGTATATGATTTTTTTCCTCCCTTTTAGTCTAGTGATATGGTGATTTATTTTTAACTAGTTGCAGGGAACCATGCACCACTCTTTTGCTTTAAGCCAAGTAATGTGTATGTTCTGAAAATCAGAGGAATTCAGTGTCTTATGTTGTGTACAAAGACTAAGCCAAGTATAAGATGTTGAAAAAGTCCAAACATTGAAGGAAAATTTGGTCTTGGCAAATATATAAAGTGCTCAATGTAAGACTAAAAAGAGTCATTCAAACCTCTATATTTAACACAACATTTATAATTATCCTATGTTGGAATTTTTTTAACTTATTTCCAGATATATATTTGGAAACATTTTTAAATTTCTGTTTCACTTGTTCCAAATGTGTAAATTCTGGTTTTTTGCTCTTTGCTCCACGTGGCTTTTCCAGGTTTCACACTGCAATGAAGGTTTTGTATTTCTACTACATAGAAAGGAGAAAGATGCAATGAGTCCCTGCAAACAGATTTCAGAAAGTCATATTAAAAAGATGTAAGTACAATCATCCACATATATGTAAGTTGTTGAATTCTCTGGTTACATATTTTTGACTCAATTTCTGCTTTATTTCTCATCAACAACAGGAGGCTCAAATATAGGAGGTAAATATTGTACTCTTCTTTTTGATTCCTTGTGCAGATAAGACAATTTTGGCCCTCAAAAAACCAGGAGTTGCCTCTCTCCTTTTTTTTTTTCCTTTCCCCCTTCCCCTAATTTCCTCATCCATGAGGATAAGAATCTTCCCTAAAATCCTCTCTCCTACTGGTTCCTGACCACCATTCCAACCCCAGAATTTTCCTGCTCAAGTGGTACCTCCCCAGCTGGAGGCTGTTAGCCAAGAGAATGCCACTGGCTTGTCTGACACGGGTTTTACATTTGCTCAAAGTATCTGCAATTTTGGTTTGTTGGATCCAATCAGGGTGAGAAGACAGGTTGAGACAATGTGTCTGAGGGTCAGACAGGAATTCCAATATTAGTACTTCAAAGGCCAGAGTACCAGCTAATAAAGCTGAGCTACTGAAATCCTTTAGAAAGCAGCTCATTCCATACACCTTTCTGTCAGTGCCAGCAAGCCTGAATAAAAATGTAGGTGCCTGTAGATGGCTTTACAGGGAAAGGAATACATTTTCTCAGTTACATCTTCCCAGCACTTAATGCAAGGTAAGAGGTTCTGTACAGCCTTTTCTCCCATTTTTCTGCTGCATCATTTTACTGGATAGTATTCAAAATAACAAATTCTGTATTTTGTTTCCTGATAGCCTGTGCTTTTGCACCTTACGTGGATAATACTGATGTTAACATGACTGACAGTCCTGACAAGTCTCTGTAAATACATATATATATATATATATATATATATATATATATATTGATTTGGGCTGTTGATGTTCAAACTGTCGAGCACTGAAAGGCTTTGGAAAGTAAAATAGTTTCTAGTTCATGAAATGTCAAGATGGAGGATTTGCTGAGTTGTCTTTTGTTGGTTCCGCAGGTAATCATTCTAATTTTGGAAGGAAGAAATGAACCCAAAACAAAGGAAGAGTGTCATGCCCGTCCAGTAGAACATACTACTGAACTACATATATTCTATCTTCAAATACAGATTTGTAAAACTTTCTATCCTTAAAAAAAATCAAAATGAAAAGTGACACATCTTAATTTTTGTTTAAAATTTTTTTGTAGACTACAAACGTATATTTGTATTTCAACATCAGTTCCTATCATACCAGTTTTTAAAAACAGATCTTTTAATAATGGAAAATGTGTTGACTTTGTAATTACTGTACAATTTTCCCTATTAGAGCTACCCAGGTTTGCAAACTCTTATGTGAGGCGTCCTTACAATTTGGGAAAGCTCACTGTCATTCTTACAATTTTCAGTCATGTAAATAACTTGCATAATGTACTGAAAATGGTTTATATGGTTATTTCATTATATAGACATATATTTATATAATTTTTTTCTCATTTACTTTCTGAGCACTCCCTGAGAATGTCACTATGTTTTTCAGAAGGCAAATTATCCCAGGAAAAACTTCTGCAGAGTTATTTTTATACCACAGTAAACAAAATACATCTGCGCTTGCTTCACAAATTGAAAAGTACAAATACCATCTCTTTGTATTTGGTAAGCAAGTGACCAACTGCTCGTAGTGACAAAAAGTCAGACTTACTATCCAAGCTATGTACTACCACATCTCACATGAAGTAACACTTATTCCTTTATCAATTAACCGTAAAATTGTTAGGCTATTTCCAAAGTTATCTTAGTCTGAAGTTGTCTTATACCTTCCCTTTCCCTCTTTACCCCTTTGCAGACACTTGTATTTCTGATTCACTGGTCTCTCCCTCAGTCTTCTTCATTACCTACTGCATTCCCCCATTCATTGTGAGCATTATTTGTTGCTCTTCCAGGCTTCCTTTTCAAAAGATAGCTAATCCACAGATAGAAAATTTCTCCAAAAATACTTATTTAAAATACATGGAAATTTTACTTCACACATATACAGGCTTCCCTGCTCAAAAACCCTTTTCCACACCCCATATATAGTCTTTTCAAACACAAACCCACCTATATTTGTCTACACAGAAAAAATACATAAATTATTTCTGGTGAGTATGGCTTGCAAGAATTTCTGATTTGCAAGAAATTTTGAAAGCTTACTTTCTTCCTCATACAGAGAAACAGCTTCACTTTACTCAGCAGAGTTTCTCCTAGTCATTGGCTTTCTAAGCCTCAACTACTTGAGGAAATGTACTGTAAAAATAGCATAAGATATCATAATAAGATCATTATGGCAACTGCTCTTACCATCTGTTTCGAAATCAAGGGAGAGAAGTATTTTCCGTAATGGAATGGCTGAAAAAAAGGGTGAAAGACTCCAAACACAGTCAAGCCACCATTTTTTCTTAAGTGGATTAAAAGTGTGCACGGCTAGAAAGATGCTATTAGTTATTTGTTCAAAAAGGTGTGTGTCAGGCAAAACTCAGCTGTAACACCACAGCTAAGTCTACTTCAACGTTTAAGGCCACCCTCAATAGAGGTGATATTCCTCTTGAGATCTAAACCCAGCTGAATCTTGCATAGCAACTCAGCTGAATTTCAGTGACTGAAAACATTCATGCATTTGGCGTGATCTTTGATGCCGTGGATTTGGAATTCACTCACACATTGCATATTCTCAGGTCTTTATTCCCCATTAGTAGAGTCAAACCTGGAAATACATACAACATGGATTTTTTTCTGTTCTCTAGTAGAAGAGAGGACAGAGAAAGAAAAACTTGTACTGAATCAGTCAATTTTCAGAACTGTTAGTAAAGGGGGGAAAAAAAGAAGTAATACTTATTAAGCTTCAAACGTAGTTGTATGATCTTTTGGATTATTCATCCTTTTCCTTACTCTTAATGCAAGGTACATTTTTCTGTTGTTTAAAAATGGTCTTTCCAAAAGCAAAAGTTGAAACATTTAATTTTCAGATGTAAAAGTTAAGATTTTATCACATAATATACAGTATGTTTGTCTGTGAAAGCAACAGAGTACTTCAGAAGAGAAGAATTTTGTTTCAAAATATACCAACCTTCTCCTCTTTATTCCAGTGAAAACAATGCATTAAACCTGCTCTAATTTTGGGATTCTAAATGGTTTAAAGCATCCTGTAACTCAGTGTCCACTTATTTTACTATTTATTGGTAGAAAAAGGAACCTGAAAAATTACAAAAAATTCACTAACCAAAAACCAGCCCACTCCATCTCCTTACCTAGATTTTCAGTGCATTTAAGATGACTGGCCTCAGATTGGCTCCCTGGACAGAGGTGAAGGATACACTTTGTTTTTTTCTTGTCTACCATTAACTCTGGTAATAACAAGTAGCTTTGCAAAGAAACTGTCAAATTTGTCAGATTTATAACGCTATTGTTTAGCTGCCAGGCCCTGCCAGACTTTAAAGCAGAAGAAATTTACATGCTGTCAAAAGTAAGGTTTGCAGGTATTTTCATCATACCGAGACGTACCACCAACAAAGACTGTACAAATCCTATTTTTTCTTGTTTTCAAGCAGAATTTATAACTCCTAAAATGGACCTTCATGTCTCTTTCTCTTACCAAAAAAAAAAAAAAACCAGTTGCTTGAGAAGCAGCCCAAAGCAGGCAGATCCTGCCTGCTTTCAAAACAGATTGCGTTTAGCATGCTGTTCCTCCTGTTTCCCCTCCGTTCCAGGAGATCTTTCCCATATTGTTGCAGAACCAGTGCATTCCAAGCAGTGCTGAGGACACGAGACAGATAACTGTTGTAATACAATGTGGAATCTTTTTTAAGGTCAGCTGGAGGAAAAACAAACAAGTTTCTGAACACAAGGGTAATTTTCAGCTTTTCAAGTGAAATTTTTCCTACAAGTATTTTCTTATGATATTTAGCATCCTTACTGAAATCTCTGTATTGTCTGCATCAAACAGAGATTTAAGGATATCTGTGCCAGACTGTTGTATGTCACATTTATTTTTGGATCAAGTAATTTTTTAAGAAGAACAAACAGGTTATCATAACTTATATATTGAATAGTATAAATGTACCAGATCCTGTTCATTTGGGGTTTCATTCTTCCTTCTCTAGGTTTCTCATTTTCATTTCATGTCCTACAACGTGTAAAAAGGTATTTGAGGTGAAAGAGTACTTTCACATGCTCTATAGAGTTCTGTGTTTTCTTCAGAGTTGCCTGTGAACTTCCCATTTCCTCGGTTGAATCAATCTCCCAAGACTCCTTCCTTTCTTGCCTTCCTCTTCTTTACTCAGTACTTCAGACTAAAAGAATAATACAGTAAAAAATTACAAGATCAATACCTTTGTGTAGCAATCTCTCTAACTAGTTTGGAGTTAGAGACCTTTGGTCCAGCCACTCTTCATGGTGAAATTTATTCTCAGCTTTCCAAAGTAATTGAGAGGCTGAATTCTTGTGTATATTTATCATCTGTTATCTAATTAGGATTATCTATTTGTCCAAAGTGACCCCAGTACCTCCCCTAGTTCTATTTGGAAAAAAAATCTTTAGGGAAATTTATCGTAATGATACAAATCTGTTGTAATCTTAATTATAGGTGGGTATCATTTCTTGCAATTGATAAGGTGAGAAAGGGTTGACAGATTACTGACAACATCTTACTTTCAATTCACATTACTCAGGCAAAGACCTAATTTTGAGGCTTACACCCTGTAGTGAGCTATTTCTCACATAAAACCAGATTATTATCTCAGTATTTATCATCATCCTATGGTTTATATTTTCTGCTTTTTTTAAATCATAGTGCAGGATCCTAATATAGAGGTTCATTGAACTTTCCTTTAGGTTTTTATTGATAGGTAAAACATTGAAATAGTTAATAACAATGTCAATGTTTTTCTCTGTTTCTAAAAAAAAATAAGATAGCACAGCAGCAATGTGTTACTCGTCACTGTAATAAAAGGAAACTTTATGAACATTCACTATGACTCAAGCAGGACTTCAAATCATCATTTGCGGATTAAACCTGAAGGAGCTGTGGAGACAAATGTCTGCTGGTTCAGGCATAGGACTGTAGGCACATAATGGTTTTAAATGAGAACAATTAACAATTCCCATCTGCAATGGCACTTTATGCTGCTTCCTTCTGTTACTTTCATTCCTGTTTTAATTTGTAACACTAGTAAGTAAACCTATGAGTTTCTTATGACAGTGTAGCCAAGGTTCTTCTTAATATTGTTACTGGTCTTTTTAATTATGTTGATTGCAAAACACAGGTACTTGTCCTAGACATGCTACTCATGTATCACCCAAGGAAGGCTTAAAATTATTAACACATACTCAGTGCAGTTATCAGTGAATTGTTCAGAAGAACCTCTGCTGGGATCCACCAAGGTAACAACATCCCTAGCAGGCAGCAGGTTTGTTTCCTGACAGTCGTTAGTGCCAAAACTTTAAGGCTGTTCTGGAACACTGCCAGACAAAAGAATTTAATGGGTTTAGTCTACTCTTCTAAGTAGCCTGAAAACTAGCTCAATATGCTGGAGGAAGGAAGTCAGAAAAAGTTCAGGATTAAAATACTCCTAGGCAGACGAATAAATTCATACACAGCTATTAAACCCACAAATTTTCCTGAGGAAAGTCAGCAAGAAAAGAAAGCTCATGACACAGGAACCCATGGGATCATGAACAAAATGCTAAGCCTGTCAGATTCATTCTTATAATCGTAACACCTCAGGTACGACAGAGACTCATAAATATTGATATTTAAAATCATTCTTTCTCTGGTTTGTTTTTTTTTTTTTTTCTTTTTTCCTAATGTTAAATATATTGTCAAGACAGCTGTCTGTCAATGTACCACTAGTCACAGTTATCCCAGGGGATAAAGCACAGATTCCTAAAATACTCACCAGCTTGAGGAAGCAAACAAAGGGTTCAGATGGGCAGGTGTTCAAGAACTGCAGTGTGAAAGAACAAATCACAGGATTTCACCCCAGCAAAAGGACAAAAGTATGATCAAGACCCTAAAAGTGACAAGAAAAATAACTGAATGAAAACTGAAAAATACAATTGGATTTCATTAGTGTTCTTCCAATCACACCACCTGACAAGTGCTTTCTGTTTCTTACCTGTGTCACATATTGTCTGCAAAGTTAAGTAAGGAAAAGGTAAAATATACTACTCATTTTCATTACCGGCATGCCTATTAAAACAACAGTGGTGTATGAAAATGTAAATATAGCCTGTTTCTGTATATTACACTTTCTTTGTCAGTTTAGGTGCTTTCAGTTTTATGTATGGATCTCCACAGATACAGAACTCATGCAATGAAGTGCAGAATAATGAATTATGTTAACAATCAACTGGAAGTTCTATGTCTGTGCACATGCAAGGATGAATTACATGTACAAATGTTTCATTCAATAATAAACAAAGAATCTTCTCTGTCATATGTGAACACATACAGTAGCTGTCTCCAGCTGTTACTTCCCTTCAAAATTTCTCTTAAAAGCTTTTTTTTTTTTTTTTCTTACTGAGAAAGATGGAAATTGATCCCTGCTGGATCACTAATTGAACACAGAAGATGATGTGTGGACATTGGAAGTACAATTGGACACACTACACTTTTAGAAAAAAATGAAGGAAGTTAAAAGTTCCTCATCAATTACTGAAAAACTGTGCTTAGTTGACAGAGCAATAGTAAAGTTATGTTTCTTTAGAATTTCGTAGTACACTCTTAACTGGTTTTGTGTGGGAAAGATAATTTTCATCGTAGTAGATGGTATGGGGCTGTGTTTTGGATTTGTGCTGAAAACAGCAGTGATAACACACATAGGGATGTTTTTGTTATCACTGAGCAGTGTTTGCACAGAGTCACAGCCTTTTCTGCCCCTCACCCAACCTGCCAGCAAGTGAATTGGGGGAGTGCACAGGAATTTGGGAGGGGACACAGCCAGGACAGCTGACCCCAACTGACCAAAGAATCCCCCACACCATATTACATCATGCTCTGCATATAGAGCCGGGGGAAAAAAAAAAAAAAGAAGGAAAGGGGGACGCTCAGAGTGATGGTGTTTGTCTTCCTGAATCACTGTTCCTTAAAATGAGGCCCTGCTCTCCTGGGAATGAAGACCTGAACACCTGCCTGCTCCTGGGAAGCAGTGAAGGAATTACTTGTGTTACTTGTGTGCATGGTTTTTCCTTTCCCTATTAAACTGTCTTTATCTCAGTCCACAAGTTTTCTAGCTTTTACCCTCCCATTTCTCTTCCCCATCCAACCAGGAAGAGAGGGGACCAATCTGCCTGCTGGGTGTAAACCCTGACAAACCCAGACCATGTTTTAGTCACACTGACAATCTGAGAGCTGGAGACTTTGATACCAATAGGGGTTTCCTCTCTTTAAAAAAAAAAAAAAAAATGTCTCTAAAGCTCTGTAATCAGAAAAATGAGCAGCTGAGACATGTTTAGAGGGCCAAATTCTTAGTCTTTCAAGAACAGCTGGTGTAAAAGCAAAGCACAAAGAAAGGAAGAGAATATCAGTTTCATGTACTTTACCAATCTGTAATCTAGAAACATTAACTATTTCATCTGTCAAGTTCCTGTGGCACTACATTACTTATTATATGTCTGCAAACCAAAGGAAATACTTGAACACAGTTTGTCTCTATCCCTTGTGTCATCTCAAATAACACAGGAGTCAGAACTACATCACACCTGTTTATCTCCTGGTTTTAGGGGCTGTGGGGAGGAAGGTGTTTTGCAGTTTGGGAGCTTGGGAGGGTTGTATGCAATTACCTTGCAGAAACTCTGCAAACACCTCATCTAATGCTGCAATACACCACTTTTCTAAAGAGAGGCATGTTTCAGTGTCAGGAGGTCAGCTTTAAGATAAAGCAGTGCCCAGCTTGCTACTATATAGCACTGAGTGCAAAAGTATGTGCCACAGACTGACCACCAGAAATCTTAGCTGAGTAGACAGTGCCTGTGAACTACTGTGTTGTGAGCAGAAATTTTTAAACATAAGATGCAGAAAGAAATTAAAAACATAGAACCCATGTATAACCCAAGTCTGAAGAGCTGATCTTACAAAAAAAAAAAAAAAAAGACAAAGTGTTAGAAGATGGAGTAATGAAAAAATGGAATTCAAACTTAGTTTTTTGATCACTTTGAGTACTATCAAAGGAAGTATACATTAGACCTTTCTGAGGTATGACTTAAGTAAGGCATAATCAGCAGTTATATTTCTAGAGAAAACCTTAAAGGTTTTATTGTTTTGGACAGATACATGCTACAGCAAAATAGGAATTATACCTACAAGAGGGAATAGAATGGAACGCTGAGTAAGGTCTTTGAAATTATTCTAACAGACAACAAGTATACAAAGATGAGATGAGTATAAACCAAAATAAAGAACTGAAAGGTGCTGATAATAAAGGTATTTATTATCACCTTGCTGATAAAGGTGCTGATGTGATTAGTAAAAGGCTTCAAGGCTGTATAACAGCACAGGATGACTCAAAAATGAACTAAACATATTGAGTTACTGTATATTAGTTTGTTACATAGACACACACACACATACATCCAAATGAACAAGAATAACATGCTGGGTACAAACTACTTCAGTGACGATGATTATTCACTGTAATAAACTAGAAGGAAGCTGTGAATGCTCTCCTTTGGTGCCTCAAATATGCAATAGGCAAACTACATCTCCCTGAAGAGTAACCAAACACTGGTCATCTTTTAATCTGTCAGTTAACTAAATTAAATGAGGTAAAGTATAACTGGGATTTAACTTGAGTTAAACAGAAACTAGACAGTTTTCCTGTCTTCTATATCCTCCCCTCCCTGTTTAGAAACACAGATTTGGGACAACCCAAAGTGTGTAATTCAAGCCATTATAAATTATGTTGGGTTGTGTAAACTCATTTATATTTGTCCTTCTGTTCTTATTTTAATCAATGGTTTTGATTTTGTTTGGGATTTTTTTTTCATTTTTTAAATTAAAAAAATCTAAATACTTTTAAAATATTTTAATTGAACATTTTATCTGCATTAAATAGGATAAAAATATGTCTGCAGCTATTTTCTACCTTTGAAAATGTATTTAGCCTCCTCGAAGTTTATTTTTCATCGAAAATTACTGTCTGTGGAATAGGATCACTGGAGGTCAGAGATGATGATTTTACAGTCCCCTGGCCTTATAAATGATCTGATTCAAAGCCCTAAAGCTGACAATTGAGTAGGAAACCTATTCATGATCACAGAGACCAAAGGCTGTGTACTAACATCACATTAATTTCGAAGAGCGCTCGTGTCAATTTGATAGGAGCATGACTGTTTCTGATGAAAATCAGAATTAGAGAAGGAATACCTCAACTGAGATAGATGATGCAGGTGGTCTTAGACAGTGCTGATAAGTACCACTGGTTGGGGGATTTGCTCTTTCAGAATGCAGAAGTGGAAAAGGAAAACTATCAGAAGCGATTGAAGTAACTGACACAAAGGAAAACAGGTCAATAAATAGCATATTAGACATCTTTCACTTAGACATGACTCTCCTGAATTATCTCCTAGTACCCGAATCTGATAAAAAAATAAAGATAGAGGTTGAAGAAGCACTGTTTGAAGCTAGTTAGAAATTAAGAAGGTAAAAGGAGAGGAAGATTGAAAAACTTATTGCAAGAAAAACATAAGTAGATTGTAAACTCAGTTTTTCTGCTTTGAAATTTCACACAATCTGGCTCTCAGAGACATATGTATTGATGTGGAATTTTTATACTTTGAGCTGGTTTTATTCTTAGCATTCAACCATGAGGAACACCATAAAACTAAGCAGTGTTTCCATATCTAAAAACTGGTCAAAATTCTGCAGTGACTGTCCACCCCCTGTGGGGTAAGTTGCACCCATTAACAGGTTGGAGTGGATGTAATTAACTTTTAACCTAATTACCATCAAGTGGTAGCCCTTAACAGGTTTATTAGAGGATCATAAAATTAGGGTCTGGAACTACTGAGTGAAGGCTCATGACCTCATCTTTTTCTTCCTTATCCCAATCACTTTAACATATACCTGCATTCTTGTCAAGCACCACTGTGATGGGAATGTTCCTGAATGTTCCTATCAGTTCCAGCCAGGAAAAGACTTTCACGAGTTTATTTTTTTTTATATATACAATTGAGGCAAATGTAGTCAGAGATTATGAATTTTATGTTCTGCCTTGAGAAAGATGGAGTGGTTATGTGCTGCAGAATTTTATTTTTTCCTTGTTTGGTTTACATTCCTACCTCTGACCACTTTTTGGTATCAAGCTTCAAATTCAGGTTTATGATGTTATACTTTTTTATTTTTGGTCTCCCCCCTATAAAAGAAAAGTAAAGTTTCCTTCCTCGTGTTTGTCATATTAAAGCTCTGAGGAGCACCACACATGAATGTTTATTTACTTAACTATGAATTGTAACCGTCACTGTAAACAGACATGTTCCTAAAGAGTATTTGCTTTTTAGTCCTGCTGAATGAGGTATAAAATACCACACATTAAAAGACAGGGGCAAAACAGAGGATGTTTATGTGTTTAAAGTGTAAAACAGTATATTTACTACTTCACAAATATGTAAATAATATTTGTCTTAATTCTATCATGGACACCCATATCAGACTGGAAAGGGTCATAAAGCCCAACTTGTTTTATCATTACTGATGCATTTATTTCCCATTTATGCACAGTTTAAATTTATGAAGGTCATACTTGGAATCATTTTCTGCTACCTACTGTGGCTACCAAATGTTCAGTTCAGTGTCCAGAATAACAGCACTACTGTATCAAGACAGACATTTCCTCACCCTGTTCTTACTTGTATTTGAAAGTCATTTCTAATCTGTTACATGAGGGACCAAGAGATCATAGATTACTCCAACCTCATCATAAAATATTATCTTGAAAAGGATTAAACCACTCAATTGATTTGTTTAACCTCTTGACATTTTGCTACCATTAGTGAGAACTTACTCAACTAATTTCAAAAGATCTCCTAAGACCAAGTTAAGTAAAAAAGTAATTTCTTTTTCCTATCAAACATTTTAGGAAATATCACCAAACTTTTTGGAAAATAAGTGTGTTAATAAGGCTTTTAATGTCATTAGAGCTACTAATGCTTATAACAGATCCAGATGACAGATTGGGTTTTACAGCCACTTACTTTTTTCTTTAATTATTATTATTTTTATTAAGTGCCCCTTTCTTAATCTCTATAAATTTCTTTTTTTTATATTTTTAAATAAGAAAGACTGTTTGGAACACTACTGATAGGGAAAGAATCTATCTAGCAGAGGAATACAAATAAATTTTCTTGAGCTATAAATTTTCTTGAGTTCTTGATCAGAAAACAGGGCATGCAAACTTGTGACCTGTACTCGAACAACCCCTCACACTATGTCCATTTTGTCTAGAGAGCATGGAAAGGGCATGTCCATTAAATGCTCATTGAACAAACCTGGTAAAGGAAAGAAAATGACAGCAGGATTTGAAGATATTAGCACTTGTTGTTTCCTTCTTTCTTCATCTTGTAATTCTAGTTCATTACCTCTTTATACTTTCACCTTTTTTTGCCTTTTACCTTTGACTTATTATCTCCTTAAACGTCCACTAAAAGAACTTAAGAGCCAGAAGCATATACTGTAAGATTCCAAGGGTTTTCCTTGTCCCGCTGCATTACCAGAATGAATGTATTATCGTTCATCCCTCAAAGATCTGCATTTTCTCTGAGAAATGATAGCTTTGGGCTTATGATCATTGAAATGTCCCAAGCTGACAGCACAAGGCCACCTAGAATGAGTGGCTCTCTAACTCTGCTAACAGTATCAGGTTATGATTGTGATTCCAGGGATACTCATCGCAGGCAAATGTTTGGTATTTGGTATTAGGACATAAACCCTCATGCTTCCATGTAAGCCTAGTCTAGTTATGTGGGATGCAATACTGAATATGAAACCTGCATCCATATTTAATATTTTCGGAAGGGCTAAAAAAATGGTTGCTTGAGTTGAGCTAGTTAAACCATTTAAAGTGGACAGATTGCTGTTGTCATGTAAAGAATACGAGGAACTAGAGAACAGACACCAGGGAGCACTTGCCACAGGGATGTAAGGCTTTCATTAGTTAGTCACTATCCAAACAAGTAGGAGGAAAAAATTTGTGGAGCAAGTGAGGGCAAAAAAAAAAAGCACAATACAAATAAAAGTAAGGAGTGCAGTTTGCAATTTCTGTTTGGTTTCCGTTCTGGTTTTGCAAGAGTCACAGTCAGAAATCACAGTTGGCTTTTGCATCTCTTTTATGGCACTACTGTTCAGGTGTTTAAAAATTAAAGCTCCCTTCTTTTGTGAAATTTAAGCTTCCCCTCCCTCCAGCTTCCCATTAGAATCCTGACAGTACTATAGTCTTTAAGACAGATGGACTTTTGAGAAAGTCTCCCAGCCATTTAAAGAATTTACACATCTTTATGCCATACACCACTTAATTTCCTCAGCTTCTTATCTAACACTAAAACTGTTTATTCCTAAGAGCTTCATAGAGATATATAATCTAGTTCTTACCATTCCCAATGTGCCATAAGGCACATTAGGCCTTATTATCACTTACTATCATTGCTGTGGTGCCTCATATACTTCTAAAAATTCGTATTAAATTAAGAAAACAGTACCTATTAAGTCTGACTACCTTTCTCCTGTTCCATCTCAAAAAGGTACATATTTGTCTTTATGTGTGTTTTCTTAATGGGCAATACTAAGGTTGATGAGAAGGAAAAGCTGACTTCACGTTAGGAGTGAGTTAAAATTTGATAACTCAGCCCCCCTGGCACTTAAGACAGAGGACTGCTTCTTCAGCCTTGTTCTCACATGAAAGTATTGCCTTCCTCATACAAAAATCCAGACCCTGCCACATGCCTGTGGACAGCTTATCCTAAAACAGCAGTTTAAAAATGATGATCAGCAATTCGCAGCCTCTTAATTGCCATTAGAATGAGCAGAGCAGCCTGAACGACTTGGAAAGAAATATTCAGTGACAATAAATACAAAATAGTGCACACCATTATATTGAATCATATAATGCAACCCATTTAATTGTACACTGTGTCAGGGAACAGCAAGAGCGGGGTGTCACCTGAAGGAGGGATCTGATGGACCGTGGTGGCAGTGCCCTCTCTGACAGGGTACAGTCCCACAGCACCAGCAGAGCACGGCAGGGACTGCTGTGGGATCAGCAACCATCAGGCAAAGGCGAAGTGACAAGTCAGATCCTGGGGCAATCCAGGAAATACAGACATTTCAGGAATGGGGCAGGAAGCCCAGTTACACCATAGCCAGGGCAAGAATATGAGTAGGGAGGAAGTGATTGTTTCACAGAGACAATCAGTGAAATTGCCTGGCAGCATTTGAACACCAAGTGCTTTCTTATGCAGTGAGTAGTTCAAGGAATACGTATGTTCAGACCAGATTTAGGTGGATTCATACATTTTAAGTCTACCAGTAGCAACTGGAATACCTGTTCCTTAATTCACAAATTGTTGATTGGTGAATTGCAACACTGAAGGTCCCTCAACCTACTTTTTCTCTGAAAATATTTACTCATCATTGTCAGGAGAATATTGCCTTGGTTTGGTCCTTCATTTTCCCACAACAGCCTTTGTATTCCTTTGACAGAAATTATTGTTGTATAAACACAGTGTCAAGGATATGAAAGACCTCATTACAAAATGAAGACATAGAGAAGGAATATGTGAAGACAATTAAGTCAAGAAAGAAGATGTAAAAGAAAAAACAATTTTAAAACTATCTACCAAATCCTCAAAAACTTTTTAAGAAACCTAGACAAGTAATCTTTGTGTGGGAGGATTAAGGAGGACACTTATGCTAAAAATTGATGAGGATAAACTAAAAAGATGGTGAGAGCATTTCCAGGACAGTCTGGAGAGAGTAAAACCTAGGGTTAAACTTAAATACTCATAGAAAAGCCCCAAACATACCTAATTAGCTGCGACCTTCACTAAAAAGGAAACAAAGTTGGTAAAAAAGTCTTCATGGAGTCTTCAGGAAGTTTCATGGCCAAGGCAAAATATCAGGCAGAATCTGACTGCAGAATCTGAAAGAAATGACCAAGCATCTGCAATAATGCCTTGAAAACAAAAACACATCAACCTTAATTGTCACAGTGTCACAGAAGGAAGATGAGCCAAAATGTATTAAGCAGCTCAGCAGAACATTAGTGTCACTTCCAGGAAATATTCATGGGAGATTTATATTACAATAAAGGAAATCTAAGGGAAAAAGAGAAGGTAAGAAAAGAATGTACAGGTGTCAGAGAAGAAACATTATATATTGAACAAATACAGTGTTTTGAAGAGCCCTAGGAAGGTACATTGAAATGCAAAATTGTAATCATTATTAACCTGTATCATCCTGAAAAATCTTGCTGTTCTTGCAGAAAATGCACAGAGGATAATGTCTGGCTGTGGAACAAAAATGAAGTAAATGACTGTGGCGGGTTAACCTCAGCTGGAAGATAAATATCTACTCAGGCAGTCGCTCACTTTACTCCTCAGTGGCATGTGAGGAGAAAATAGAAAGACTGAGAATGGCACAGATAGATACGGTGAGATCACTTACCAATTACCATTGTAGACAAAGCAGACTTGACTAGTTCAAAATCAACTTGTTGCCAATAAAAATAAAATTCCATTATGGATTTGGGTAGTGGGGAACTACAATCCCCTTGCCACCTGCACCCAATACAACAGGCAAGAATGTCTGTTTTAAACCAGCATATTTTGTCCACTCTTAAGCCAAAACCAATGTATTATTTATTGACAAGAATAAAAGGCATAATGTACAACTGCTCTTACATGTTGACTACACTGCAAGAACAAGACTTGAAGGAAAAATTATGTAAAGTCTTGGACTAGGACTCAGAAATGTAAAGACCTAGATACTGAAGGCTCAAAATAAACTCCCTTCCTGTTCTGCACTTTTAGAAACACAAAGGGCAACTCTAAGAAGACAGAACTAAAGTCTTGGAACACTAAATCACAGAATGAATGATAGAATGGCCTGAGTTTGAAGGGACCTTAAAGACCATCTCATTCCAAACCCCCTGCCATGGACAGGGACACCTTCCACTAGACCAGGTTGCTCAGAGCACCATCCAGCCTGGCCTTGAACACTTCCAGGGATGGGGCATCCACAGCTTCTCTGGGCAACCTGTTCCAGTGCCTCACCCACATCTGGACTACAGAAACACATTGAACAGTACCAGTTCTTCAGACAAAACTGTATGTATTTTACTAAACGTCTGTGAACCCCAAAAAATGTTAGATGGATAGACCCAGTAATAAAACTATACAAATATAAAATATGCAGGGACACATTCATTGCTAAATTTCTAATATGGAAACGATGGATAAAATGGCTTGGAAATGGTCAAAGAACAGAAGCATAAGTAGTCCTTACCCCACCAAACACTATAACAGTGAGCCATTATAGAGTGGTCAAGTTTGCAAGGCAGCTCTTTAGATCACCTGGCACAGCACCTGGTTTAAGCACAGCCACCTAGAGGCATTTTCGCAGATCATGTACAGGTGGCTTTTGAATGCCTGCAAGGATGGAGACTCCATAACTGCCCTGGAAAACCTTAAAGATAGACAGAAAGCAAGACAGAAATTTAGGAGTCAGAGAGCAGATAGAACAATAGCTGAGACATTTGAAGGATTAATTTACTACTTTTAAAAACCCCGTATGTATTACTTCTAAAAACCTGTATTCTACTACTTTTAAAAACCTGTATATTCATAATCCTATGAAACTTTTTGTTTCATAGAATTCAAGAGGAAATCAGAAAATAGAGACTTAAAATATTAGGATTAAATTTTTAATTAATCCGTTAAAAATGATATCATCTTATCATTAAAATGTTTTCATGTCTAGCTATATGGAGAGAATACAAGACCTTGAATTTAGCTATTACCTATTCAACTGCAGTTTAGATGGATAATAGAATCTTGCTGATTGTAAGACACTTTTGCATAGCAAAAAATCTTTCTTTTAAAAAAAATCAAAATGATTTATGGAGATTTGATATATTTTTAGATCAGCTGGAAGAGGAGACAAAATCAACAGACTTCAAAGCTGGAGTTTTTAATCTTTTATTTTTAAATCATTGTCACTGAATTGAAAGACGTTTATAATTAGAAGGCAGGTTTATAATTAAATGGGGAAAATGCTGAAAGTATCTGTTGATATAAAAGTGAGCAAGATGCCGATGGGAAAGAACAAAATGCGTTTCCCTAAAACTGTTGAACTTCTTCAGTTTCTTTTTGTCTCCTAGAGACACGTGTTCTAGCTAACTTAAAGTGAAAGTTGTTATTCCCCTACCTTTATGAGATGCCTTCGGCACGAGGTGCTCAGGCAAATGCAGGTGGTCAGGGAAAGTTATGGGTGCTTTAGATCCTCCACTAATAGCGTCAAACACACCATTTTTATGTGTTCTCTGTTACATGATACAGTTCTTGTCACAGAGCTGTGGGGAAAATAATAGAATATTGGTGAAGAGAGCTGTAAACAAGCTTGAGTGGCTTACAGCTGGGGTGTTGAGAAACACACAGATCATACTAATTGTTGTTTCGCCTTGTGTGTAGGACACGCAGACAGTCTCTCTTTAAATAACAGAGGTCCGTGATGGACTTGGAGGCACCCTATCAAACACGCTTGAGATTTCTGCCCTGCTGTGGGGGAGATCAAAGCACAGTGGTAAATTACAGTTGCATGAGTGTAACACACAGGTGTATACAGCAGGTTCAGTCATCCTCCAGAATGCACCGAGCTCTGGGGTGCCTGCTGGAGTGTTCATACACTTGTGTGCCACTGCCCAGGAACTGCTTCAGGGATCCCCTGGTTAGAGAGGTAAGGAAAATAATAGCGTTTTATTTGTGGGTTTTGTTCCTCCATCCTGCCTGTGCTGGCTCACACACAGACTTTAGCTTTTACGTAGAATTACAGAATCATAGTATCATTAAGGCCAGAAAAAACTTGCAAGATCGTTGAGTTCAACCTTTGATCAAACACCACCTTGCCACCCAGCCCAGAGCACTAAGTTCCATGTCCAGTCTTTTCTTGAACACCTCCAAGGATGGTGAATCCACCACCTCCCTTGGCAGCCCATTGCAATGTTTAACAACCCTTTCCTTGAAAAAATTCTTCCTGATGTCCAACCTGAATCTCCCCTGGAACAGCTTGAGGCTCTGTTTTCCTGTCCTCTCACTAGTTGCACGGGACAAGAGGCCGCCCCCCACCTGGCTACACCCTCCTTTCAGGTGGTTGTAGAGAGCGATAAGGTCTCCCCTGAGCCTCCTTTTCCCCAGGTTGAACAACCCCAACTCCCTCAGCTGCTCCTCAGAGCTCTTACTCCCTTCCCCAGCTCTTTTGCCTTTCTCTGGAGTCAAGCCAGCGCCTCAGAGTCTTTCTTGTAGTAAAGGACCCAGAACTGGAAACAGGATTCGAGGCGCAGCCTCACCAGTATCAAGCGAGGAACAATCACTTCCCTTGTCAAACACCACTAGCTAATATCCCACACAAAGTTTTCCGTTTACACTGGCAATTCCTATTTGCTTAAAATATTCTGGAAACTTCTAGCCCTTATATACCTCAGAGAATAAACACAAGGATACCTACAGAAGGGAAATACCACTTTAATCACAGAGACATGAATTTAGAATTTTTCAGTTCTTACATTAAGTAAACACTAATTTTGCTTAACCAGAGTCCTCTTTACTAAGTCGTAAATTGCCAATAAAACTATTGCAATTTTAGTAGGAAGGTATCAATGTCTTCTCAGTTTATTAAAAATGCTTGAGTCTCAATGGATTAAACCATACTATATGCAGAAAAAAGGCAATAATTCTTTCCATTAGAACCAAATCAACACTGCAGATTTGTGTTCCAAAAAGACGACGAGAAACTTGCAGAGACTGCAGATATGTGAAAAAGCTTAAATCTCTAAGGAGTTAAAAATTGAGTGGAATGAATGTAAATGGATTCCCTCCCTTGGAATAAATTGCATTAAATACAACTAACATGTGTGAATTATTAAATCCTATATTTTAAACATACCTGCGTGCACACGAAGAAGCCATCAACTAGTGCAGGATCATGAGTGAGAAAATGGCCTCTTGATGCCATGATTGGCACAGAAAAGTGATCCTTTTCACAGTAGAGCACAAAAGTGTGTCTTTTCTCAACATAAAAAAGATGGAAAATCTGGCAGATGGGAAAGCCTATCTTGAATCTAACCTGCATTTGGCAAGATCACCTTTATTTCTGTATAAGGGGCAGTAAACAGTGTATTTGAACTTGTGAGTTCCTTGGGGAAAAGAAAACTTTTGGTTTGTCATGTGCAAGTACAACAACCTTGAGAGTTTCCCAGCCCTGAGAGGCATCCCACTCAGAGGGAGGTTGCTGGTCACAGCCCTCTGAGGTGCAGGAGAGCTCAAAGGGTCTCACTTTGGACCTCTGCTTGTAAGGTCACAAGAGAGTTGGCTTTAGCCGTAGTAATTTTCCATCCTGGACTCAATCTGTGTTGGTAGCTTTCTTTGAGGGTTTGATAACAAAAAAGTTATTCTACTTCGGTTGTTATTCAGGCAAGAAAACTAAGTTTCCAAGACTGATGGTTAAAAAACAGGTGCTCGTTAGACAGCACTAACTCCTGGGAGCAAACGGTGCTTCTGGATAAGCTTGAGAAGAGCTGAGCCCACCTCTGCCCATCAAGGCTGAGGCCTAGCGAGTATTTCTGCGATTACAGTGTGCCCCAGAGAGGCGAATGGGGAAGGAGGATGCATCACTACACTGTTGTCACCAAAGTATGTGGGAGGGAATTTATGCCTCTCAAATGAACTCATATTGCAGAGGGCAAAATTCTGACAAAACAGCAACTGGTCCGGACTGAAGAAGGCTCCTGACTGCTCCAAAGGGCAGGGGAAGATGATGTGTGGAGTATGTGTGGCAAGTGGGCATGGAGCTGGGAGCTGGTCTATAGGAAGAGTTCAAGACAAGAACAGGAAAGTAGAGGTACAAATTTGGATTTGGCTGTGCTGTTGGAGAAAGACACACAAGGGCAAGTGAGAAATTGTTTTAAGAACAAAATCAGGGTCTTGCTTTTGAGTATTTCCCTGTACCCTGTATTACATAGGGCTGGTTCTAAGCATAGAATTGTAGAATGGTCTGGGTTGAAAGGGACTTTAGAGAATCACTTAGTTGTAACCCCTCTGCCATAAGCAGGGACACCTTCCACTTGACCAGGTTGCTTAGAGCCCCATCCAAACTGGCCTTGAACACTTCCAGAGATTCAGAACATCCACAACCTCTCTGGGCAACCTATTCCAATGTCTTCCAACCCTCACAGTAAATAGAGTAATTCAGGCTGTAAAGGACCTCTAGAATTATCTGGTCCAAAAACTTGCTTGGAGCAAGGCCAAATTAGAGCAGGGACAGCTTGTTCATCAGCAGATGAAAGAGGTATCAAAGATATTGTTGTAGTGCAGCAATACATCCCCCTTCCTTGTGATTTGCTTTATGACATAGTTCGCTTATTCCTTCTGTAAGAACATTTATCTTTTACCATTTTCTGCAAGACTAAAGGGATGTAGTAAGAACATTTAAATTAAGTCAAATATCTGAAAAATACTACAAATAGTCCATCACCTATTACATAATTATTGTGACAGACTC
Source organism: Oxyruncus cristatus (assembly GCA_013399855.1). Classification (NCBI taxonomy): domain Eukaryota; kingdom Metazoa; phylum Chordata; class Aves; order Passeriformes; family Cotingidae; genus Oxyruncus; species Oxyruncus cristatus. The sequence continues at coordinate 124,452 of VXAY01002459.1, read as the reverse complement.
CTTAGCAAGCAGTGGATATCTATCTAAATTATGCAGATCTATAGGGATAAAGTAGAGCTGATTCTTTATTCTTGGAAAAGTTAAAAAAAAAAAAAGGCAACAAAGCATACTGAGAAATAGTGGCAAAGAAAAAACAGGAAGCCATTACTTAAAACACCAGTAAGTGCTCTAGACTAAGCAATTTGCTGAATTAAAAATTGTGATAAGCTTCTTAAATATATGTATATTCAGTTGATATATTTAAAATGTCATAACTCCCTCAAAATTTTTGCTTGTTCTTCATAGATGTCTGCTAGTTGCTATCTATCAAATGTGTTAAAAAATTAGGATCTTGATTTTAAGCATGGAGCCCCGGAAATATTTTCCAATTCAATACTCCAGAGAACTGAAGTAGCTGAAAGTTAAAGGCACTGGAAATAGTCAACACATGCAACAACAATATGATTGTCATTCTTTGTAAAGGATAAGATTTTGGTTGGAATTCAAGCTGGTGAAACTCCTAAGTAAACTACAAGGCAGAGAGGCTGCCTCTAAAAAATTATCTTCCTGAAGTTTTTGAACATACTGTGAAAGGAAATAAGATTGTAGAAACTGAAATAAGGTTGTAGAAATCAGAATGTACACTCACTGGAATAGACATACTTACAATTTTTTTTCTCATTTTTTCCTGATATCAACTGTTATTTCCCACAGCATCATAAACTTGGGAAATGTAAATAGTCCTCAAGGAACTCTTGATGATCCAGATTGGCAAATATTGCATGTTGAGCAATGTCAGTAAGGCAGGACCCAACTATGTCACTTGTAACTACAGCCATCCTGAAAAAAAAAAAGAATCTAATTTCAGTCTAACCTTTATTTTAGAGAAAGTTGGTTTTCTTCACGAAAAAAACTGCATCTGTTCAGGGAGAACAGACATATCTCATGTATACCTTATGAGAACAGATATTTTTTTCAGTTGTATTCACATACTACAAAGCCTTCAGAAATTAGAATGACTTCAAGTCCTTCCAGCAACAAGTCAAAGTTTAAAACACATCTTTCAGTCTTGTATTTCTGGAGTAAGAACCAGAGAGCTTAAAGGCCATGGGTACTTAATAACCACTTTTAAGATAAACTTCAGATAAAATGTCTTCTTCTGGTCTTGCAGTAGCACAGAGAAGAGTAAGGGATAAGTTCCTATTTCTTCATCATCATTATTAGAAATTTAAGCTTGTGTTTCAGACAATTAAAAGTTATGTTCTCAGTAGAGGACAAACAGGACACATCTGGAGTTTACAGTGAATGATCTCGACATTGCCTATTAACAAGCAGCCTCATGGACAGTGAAGGTACCATATTTTATGTATTTTTTCAGACATGATTTCAAATGAAATCAAGAATAACAGTCACACACCTGTGATAAGATGCCCTTCTATTAGAAGATTGAGATAATGAGTTCTCATCATCTATGAAAAGTCCCATTATCTGGTGACTAAACAGCACATTACCAGTGAAATAAAAAATGAACTCATCTTAATTTAAACTGAAAAGGTTATTGTTAAGTGTGTTGCCAAATGGGAAGTCCTTTTAAAAATTTTATAAAAGAAAACAAATTCTTTTGTGAAAGATCATAGGGATATGATCTAATAAACTCTAAAAGCTCCAAACAAGGTGTTAAAATATTTCATATTAATGGAAATCACCATATGCAAACTGGACATCGGAGGGACCATTGAAAGCGTTTATGTTTCTAAGCAACATGTTAAATCTCATTATGCTAATGGAAAATATGATTTGTTCAATTTCACTGCTCTGTTAGTTCACTGTTCCCAGAACACTGCTCCTCCTTACAATAGGATTGCCATTGCAAGGAGTCAAGGAATAAAACCCAAGGAATTCCTTTAAGTAGGAAAAATACTCCATTATCTCCATCCATTCTACAACCTTATTAATAAGGCTCATGTAGTAATAATTTCCTTTAGAGTCTGAAAAAAGGTAACTTTTTAACTTCTGAAATGTTGCAATTAAAACCACAAAGCTACAATGTAAGTGGACCTGGAAGGGGTAAACCCCTTTATCTGTATAACTGGAAATACTGTAGCAATGACAAAAAACCTGGGTAAATTAATATTGATTCTGCAAATTTGTTAATCTTCCAGGTTTTCTGAGATATTTTACTTTCACAAATCATGCCACAGGTGAGTGAAGTTAGGTTTGTGTTTAATACCTTGTATGCTGTTATTTCAAGCATATTTTATAATAAGCAGTGCTCATCTTGGTATGAGAACATGCACTACAAAGAGTCTGAGAATCACAAAACACAAAACTGTGTCTGATGTACCTGTGGAAGCTCTTCTTGTTCCATTCAGATTCAAATCTGGATCATTCAGCCTTTCTTCCATGTGAGGACATGTTATATTCCATTATGGAGCTTTTAGAAGAGATGGATATCATTACCTCTGATACAATTACTTTCTTGTTTTGTCAATAGTAATCTTAGTCTTGTGAGACTTGTTACTTCACCCTTTTTTTGATATTCCTTGTTGTTGATAGTTTCCTTGAATCTGTCCAGTTTTCATAGGTCTATTAATGACATTCCTATTGATAAAACAGCTGAAAATTCAAATATTCAAATTATCAAAAATTCAAAAATTCAAATCTTTGTGCTTGAGATAAAAGCAAACTAAAATGTTATAGTAGCAAACCCTTGTGGAAATCAGTACTTTGTACAAAGGAAATGCACTAGTCATCAACTATGGGCTGTAAATTGGTGCTTCACCCTGGAAAAACTGCTGGTCCTACTCCATTCCTGAACAGGCATCCTCTGCAGTGACAGCCTGTAGCCCTGCTCCCATGTAAGTCATGATTCCCCCAACTCCCACAAAGTCCACGAGTCATTAGGAGTGCAAAAACCATCACTCCCAGCACCCCTGAAGGAAGATATTTTATGTAAGGGTCTTGTGGCTGTCTCCCATTATGTAATGGGAGATTCCGATTTGCAAGAAAATGACATCTTAGACTAATCCATTTGGTCAGGCAAGAGTTGCTGCCGAGTTTTGAACTGGGGGGATCCAAAAGATGTAATCTCAGAGAGAGGAAAGCCCTGGTCAGACAGCTGCTCCTGGTCTTGTTGCTGCTCTCAGCTCCTACAGAGTTGCTTCAAGCACTGTTTTTGACCTGGGAGTCACTGTTTCAAACAAGATGAAGTTACCACAGCACAAGACAGCCTGAAGTCAACAGGATCAGCAGTGGCTGTCTCACAGGGAGCAGCATATTTGTTCAAGACAGGTGTTTCTGCTTCTCTCCAAGTTTCTGAAGCTGTCCAAGATCTATATTTTGCTTAAAAAATAGCAGGATAGTGTATTAACTCACACTTGTAATTTAAACAGTCCTCATCTATAAAATAAGGAATACAGGATCCAATATTACCTCCCTCACACACAAAAAGATCTTTGTCAGGAAAAATATTAGTTCCATCATTAAGTAAAAAGGACAGTGTACCGAGCAGCATATATAAACTCTTACCTCAGATTTTCTCATTTTGTCTAAATAAGAAAAACAGAACAGGAATTTCTTATTAACATGTTTCTACTCATCAGTCATGTATCCTAGACATAAAAGAATTAATATTTAGTGATTAATATATGTGTAAATAATTAAGGATGAATTATGTAATAATTCATGTACGAATACATGAAGTTTCATACACTGAGTATGTTATGCTAATACTTCAAAAAGATTTTGGTCTTCACAGCTAGTAGAGGACAGCCACGATGAACAACTGCTAGATAGCTGAACCCCTAATTTTAAATGCATCTTCATTTCTACACACACTTAAATTTAAGATAAGGCCAAATGTCTACCACAGTAGATCTAAATATTCAGCAAATTACTTCTTTCCAATTATTCTGCCCCATCTTCAGATACTATTTAAAACCATTCTGAGCAGACAGAACAAAACAAGGCAGGTCCTGCCTGACTGACCTGACCTCCTTCTATGTCAAGGCGGCCACCTCAGTGGATGAGGGAAAGGTTGTGGGTGTTGTCTTATCTGGACTGTAGTAAAGTACTTTTTCCACAGCATTCTCTGGAGAAACTGCTCATGTCTTGGACAGGTCCACTCTTCTCTGGGTAAAAAATTCTTGCTGGATGGCTGGGCCCAGAGAGTGGTGGCGAGTGGAGCTGAATCCAGTTGGTGTTTGGTCACAAGTGGTGTTCCCCAGGGTCTGTATCGAGCCCAGTCCTGTTTAATATGTGCATTGATGATGTGGATGAGAGGATCAAGTACACCCCCAGTCATTTTGCAGGTGACACCAAACTGGGCTGGAGTGTTGATCTGCTGGAGGGAAGAAGGGCCTTCAGAAGGGATCTGGACAAGCTGTATTGTTGGGCTGAGGGCAGTTGTATGAGATTCAACAAGGCCAAGTGCTGGGTTCTGCACTTGGGTCACAACCACTCCCTGCAGTGCTACAGGCTGGGGGCAGAGTGTCTGGAAAGCTGCCCAGGGAAAAAGGACCTGGGGGTGCTGGTCGACAGCAGCTGAACATGAGCCAGCAGTGTGCCCAGGCGGCCAAGAAGGCCAGTAGCATCCTGGCCTGTATCGGCAATAGTGTGGCCAGCAGGACCAGGGCAGTGACAGTCCCCCTCTACTAGACATTAGTGAGGCCATACTTGGAGTGCTGTGTCCAGTTCTGGGCCCCTCACTGCAAGAAAGACATTGAAGAGCTGGAGCATGTTGAGAGATGGGCAACAGAGCTGGGGAAGGTCTGGAGAACAAGTCTGATGAGGATCAGCTGAGGGAGCTGGGAGGACTCAGCCTGGAGAAAAAAGGGCTCAGGGGGACCTCGTCACTCTCTACAACCATCTGAAAGGAGGGTGTAGCAAGGAGGGGGTCGGTCTCTTCACCCAGGCAACAAGTTACAGTACAAGAGGAAATTAACTCAAGGTGCATCATGGGAGGTTTAGATTGGATATTAGTGAAAATTTCTTTGCTGAAATAGTGGTCAGGCATTGGAATTAGGTGCCCAGGGTAATGGTGGAATCACATCCCTGTAAGTATTCAAACATTCTCTAGACGTTGAACCTGGGGACATGGTTTAGGTGAACATGACAGTGCTGGGTTAACGGTTGAACTCAAAGATCTTAAAACTCTTTTCCAGCCTTAATGACTCTATGATTCTATGGTAATTTAATATCTTGGTCTCCTGATGCATTATGAACTGTTGTGGCAATTTTTAGTCGTCATCAACACGTCTAATTTTTAAGATGATAAAGCCAAATAAAGCATCATTAGGTCTCTAGCTATTATAACTTGCAACTATCAAAGATTAAACAAATCTGTTTGATTTGAAGCCTGGTCTCAGCTGGTTAGTATTAAAACTGGTTATTATTAAAAATACATAATGTGAAAAAATTTAAAGGAAATATGTGAGACTACCAGAGGAAAAAAGTGGGAATGATACTTTTTATACCTGAAGGTGCACTGTTTTTATGCCCTGTAAATTAGAACGTGAGTCACATTCACTATCTGGGGAAGAAATCTATAGTTCCTTCAGATGTAAAGGCTTGTTGAGTTTACTGGTGAGAAAGTGGGCATTAATTATTCTGTTGTTGTGTTTTCATCACTAACATTAGAGCATGGTGATTACAAGAAAAAGGAGAGTTGTTGGGACTTTTTATTTTTATTTTTGTTTTTCTATCTGCTTGCTAATCAGACCGTTGCAGAACTAAAATTCCTGATTTCATTAGACATTATCTGATCTGTTTTCATCCCAAACCAGGATGTGGTATGCTTTTAGTATCAAATGAAGGACAAACACTGCAGACAAAAAAAGGAATGTACCTTCCAACTAGAACTGTTTATAGACAATCCAAGTGCACTATCCTCTCTTTTAGTTTATAGAAAATTCTCTTGTAATTATTCAGGTGAAATTTCTTGCAGATTAGACTAAAGTGAGACCCTCATTAAGAGATTAAGGGGAAAGTTAACTTGTTTCACAGCAACACATAACTATAAAATTCAGCTTATCCAAATTACAGAAAAAAGGTTTGCTGAAAAACTCACTTTTTTCCATAACATTTTTATAAACATTTCAATTTAGTCTCTCTTTAAAACCTACATATAAACTAAGGTATCCAGGGTGACTAATGAAATGCAAAGTTCATCATACCTTTTTAAGCAGTATAAAAAGCCCCATCTTAAAAAGGAAAAAATGTTACATAACAAACTACTTTTAAAAATAGTAGTACCATGAACCCTTTCTAAACTTAAGTTTCCTTTTCAAAAATATTATTACAGATCCTTAAATCCACCACCACATACCTTTTTTCACTCTATTTTCTGGGATTAAGGAAAAATAAAATTGGAGACAAAAAGATTCAGTCAAGCCCAGAAGACCTGTCGGGCACACTCCAGTGCCTCCTGGCAGATCATCAGTGAAGTTGTAGGCAGACTTCACCCTGAGCCGTCCCAGGAACCCGGGAGGAGCAATGGATTGGCATCTTCTAGAGGTACCTCAACGGAGGGGAATGAAGTCTCTATTTTGACAGTAGGTTTCACTGTTATTTACTGACAGGACAAAGCAATCTCTTCAGCCCCCTGTCATTCTAAGTCCTAGACCCTTGCTCTAGGTTCAGTTCAAGACCCAAGACTTGTGGATCATGGTCTCCCTTCTCACCTGGCTCCATTACTTATCACTTCTCCATTCCCAGCCCAATAGATGAAAATATTAAAACACTATCCCAAAGTATTGACTGAGAGAAGAAAAAAGACATATGAAAGTCAGATCTAGATTAAACTACAAAACAGACCAAAGTCAAATCAACACAAATTCTTACGGCTGATTGTGGCTCATAAATAGTCGAAAATTGTGGTATTTTTGGCTTACTTAATATTCCTAGATGAAATAAACATGCATAAATGCATATTTTTGTATTTTATGGGTAAATATACACAAAACAACAGCAGAGATGCTTCCGTCATAAGTCTTGGAGCAAATACCTCTCATTTCATGTGCACTGCAGGCAACCAGCTTCAATGTAAAAACACGTACAAAACCAGGTCTAAAGAAGTTATTACCCACTCTTTGTTTGCTGGTGGTAGATCCACAGTTGGGAAAGGCTATCCATAACTTTTTTAGTGAGCTAGATTTCACGTAACACACAGAATTATGAACTAATTGTATTTATTTACTGTCTTTATTCTACAAAATAAAAATCTCCTATTAAAAATTTAATTTATAAAGTCAAATTCTGACATATAACTATAGTAAATAATAGTCAAGAGAATATTGGTGAAATGTGTTCTCTCAGCTTTTGAAATAGAATAATCACAATCCCCTGTTTAAAAACACCTCCTTCTCTGACAATACTCTGATAGGGGTTTTGAGTTTAAACATTTTCTAAATATCAATACCAAATAATCTATTAAAAATTCATTCATATTGTTATGTTAAAAGGCTATATGAAGCATTCTGGGCTTATAGAACAATTGTTAATAGATGAGAAAATTAGTATTTGTTTTGAATTATCATTCATTTCATATATTTCAAAGAACTCAGATGGTAAAAAAATTCTCTTTTATTAGTTTTTTTTTTGCTTTCATTTTTTGGATCCTCAATCATCATAGCTATTAGAACATAATAAAATGCTTAATCTGTGAAAAGACCATTATAGCAATCATCAATTGTCAAAATGCTATTGTTTGAACAGTAGTTCAATAGCAATACTGATTTTAAGGAGTAATTCAGATTTCACTAAACTCTGTAATAAAGTGTTTATTATTAAAGTATTATTTTATAAAAGTCTACCTTCAACTTTCCCTTCCTTTACGAACGGTTGAAGCTTACTTTCAAAAAGCTGGAAATTACTTTAAGACTTTATAAGTTTTTGTGCTACTTTTCCGTGAACAAGTATAAAGAATTCTGTTACAAAATCACACTAGTTTTACATCTGCATAAATGTTAAAGGAAATCAGGGTTAAGCTTAGTGTTTGGGGTTTTTTTTAAGTGATTCTGTTCTATTAAAGTTATTTGCATTATATGAAGAAAAATGCTGACTGCTTTTCTTGAGGAGGGGTGTGAAAGTACAACGCTAGTTTTTGAGAGAAGAGGGATTAAGCTTAGGAGAATAGTTTCTTTTGTACAAAACTATCCTCTTACCTGATTGCACTATTCTTCTGTGCTATCAAATCTGAATCACACTTTTTACAAGGCCATGCCTTAATAAATAAATAAAGCATGCCCCAAGTCATAGCCTGCAATTAAGTTCTGGAATAATAACACCAACTCCTGATATCCTTTTTTCTCTGTGTAACAAAATAATTCATGATATAATACGCTTGGAAAGCTTGCCATCTTGTCACATAACAGTAATGTAGCCATCCCTCAATATGGTGTGCAGATTGGAAAATGTTTTGCAACATTGACTGGGTTTCTTGCAACCAATTTTGGGTTACGTTGGTCGTGTAGTTTCCACTGTCATGAATCATAGTTTTTGCTGACTTAGGGTGATCTCTGGCCATGATGAACATAAAGGCCAAAGACAGGTCTAGAAAAGCATTTGTCTTTTATTTTTGCTAGACTAGTTCAAACACTGAAATTGCCATGATGAATCTGTTTATTCAATGTCCTGAAGTCACTCTTGCATTTCAGACTCTTTGCTAACCAACATAAAACCCTTGTGTGATGTTAAACAGAAGGTCTATCTACCTGACCAAAAGTGTGCAGCAAGGAAGAAAGCTACCTAGTTTATTCCTGAGAAGAGGCAACTAAGCGGTTTTTGGCATTGCTTCCTGCTGTCCAGGAGGGGCTGTGCAATGTGGCTCCTGGAAAAAATCTTGCTTCTGCAATCAATACCACAAGAACCACTTGTGTGAATATTGTTATCACCTATCATGACAAAGTGGAAGAAAGGCAGGAAGAAAAAGAACCGTCCAGTTCATCATTACTCTGCCATCCTTTCTCACTAGTCTGCATCCTCATACCTCTTAATTTACCAAGATGACTTGGCATCCTTTCCTCTCCAACCATTTAACAGGTAGGTATTTTAACATTGTGTCTTAACTACTTTACTCTTTTTTTACTTCTTGCTCCAGAATTCTTCCTGAGTTTTCACCTCCTTGGTCCAACTTTTTCCCTCAGGATTTACCAGGATCTTTGCTGCTGTCTATACCTCTGCCTACTGAAGGCTGTCTGTCCCCTCATCTGTACCCCATTTGCACCTGCTTAAAACTTCCCTTTTATGGGCCATGCTTACCACCTCACTGAGCCTGTGCACACAGCACAAGTTTACCTTATCACCTTATGCAGACCAGCCAAAGGATTATCCCCCCTTCTTCCCTCCTGAGAAATGAGCCTCCTCTCTATTTATATGAACACCTTTCCTCATAAACCCTCATAAACTTTGCTTTCATAGGAAAATGGAAAAGGGGGAAAAGATGTTAGAGGAGGTACACAGAAACCGAAGGAAAAGCAAAATCAAATAAGCAAAATCATGCAACACATGAGGCTAGGGACTGTTAGTGTGCTCTCAGGCTAACAGCATTCTCACTGCTTTGTCTTCTGTGCTGGCAGAACAGTCTCCATTGATTTGCATTACTGTCTATTTAATATAATGATCTACTTAATCCCATTGGTAGTGAGATCATTCTACATTTATCTTCTTTTTTCCTTTCCCTGCACAGTTTTTTTGTTTGTTTGTTTGTTTTTTGG
>VXAY01002459.1:101223-114617 GCA_013399855.1 Oxyruncus cristatus | reverse complement strand
CCCCCCAATGAGGATGTGTCATGGTTTAAACCCAGCCAGCAAGCAGGTACCACAAAGTTGTTTGTTCACTCTCCCACCATTGATCATTGAGAGAATTGGAAGGGTAAAAAAGCAAGAAAACTCATGGGTTGAGATAAAGACAGTTTTATGAAGGAAGAAAGAAAAAGCAACATTCATGAGCAAAGTAAAAGAAGGAATTTATTCACTGCTTCCCATGAGCAGGCAGGTGTTCAGCCACCCCCAGAAGAGCAGGGTCCCATAACATGTAATGGTGACTTGGGAAGACAAATGCAATCACTCCAAAAGTCCCATCTTTCCTCCTTCTTCTCCCAGCTTTTTACACTGAGCATGATGTCATATGGTCTGGAATAACCCTTTGGTCAGTTGGGGTCACCTGTCCTGGCTGTATCTCCTCCCAACATCCTCACCAGCACGTTACTATGGAAAGCAGAAAAGGCCCTGGCTTTGTGTAAGACCTGATCATCAATAACAAATATATTCCCACATTAACAACTCTGTGTTCAGCACGAATTCAAAACAGAGCCCCACACAAGCCACTGTGAAGAAAAATAACTTTACCCCAGCCAAAATCAGCACAGGAGGGGTTAACTGCAGTGCTGTCAACCACAACCATACAGGTGCAGCATAGACCTCCAGAGAGGCAGTTTGCAGTTCATATTCTGTGTTCTATTATTTTCTGCCTTTCTTCTCTGTTTATTTGATGGGGGTTTTTTTCTTACTCTTAGCTGAATGTTTTCGTAGAATTTATCACCTCTGACTGAGATAATTTTCCTGACTGGTAATGGCTAATTTGGAGTCTATCAAAGCAAACAGGGCAGTTTTGTCCACAAGCAGTACTTTGTGTTTACTAACACTAGATTTCATCTGCATCCTATGCCTCATCCACTCAGTATCCTGCTGCATCTCCTCACTGCTGGATTTGTGTTCTGCCCTTAATAACTGCAAACCGTTTAGAAATTGTTCACCTTTTTGAGGGATATTGTTTCTAAACATGTGAATAAGCATATAACACAGAAGACATCAGTGTGACTCCAAGGTGGAGTCCCTTAATTGTAAACACAAGCTGCATTTTTTTGCTTTTTTTTTCCATGTTTCATTTAAATTTTAATACAAGAAGATTAGAGTAATCTTGGACTTTAGCAGCCCTTTGGAGTGAAGGCACAAGAGGCAATGAACAGGTATGAGGAAAAAACCTTTCACCATGAGGGAGGTCAAACAATGGCACGGGTTTTCCGGAGAGGTTATGGAAACTCCATCCCTGGAGATATCTGATTTTTGATTGAACGAGGTCTTATAGCCAAAACAGAGGCTTGCAACTCCTATAAGTTATAAATCTATCAAGATATAGCTAATATTAACTAGCTTTGAATCCAAATATAGACAAACTAAATAAGAGTATGTAAGTATTTCGCAACGCTCATGGTGTGAACAGACAAAATACATGAGCGTTGTACAAAAACATGTGGGCAATAAGACCACCAGAGATGGACACGTAGTTGCATATAAGAAACACACAAGTAACAGAAGGTTGCAAGATAAAGGACTGCAGATATCCAAACACATGAGCTCTAAGAAATCTGGTCTAACGTGTCTCTGCTTTGAGCGGGGATTTGAACCAGACACCCTCCAAAAATTGTTTTTGGAAGGTGCTTGGTGTTCTGGTGTTCACCATTTATTTATTGAGTGGTGAAAAGGTCAACTACCAGTTTACAGTAAATGTGTTTCTGTGGGTAACCTGATGAGCCACAGACTGAGCTGCAGTTCCCTCCCTCATTGCTGCTGTAGATATGAACGAGCTGCCTGTCCAAGGGTCTCGTGCCCACAGCAGCTACTTGCCCAAATGTCCCTGCGTTTGAGGGGGAGAAGTTGGCGGTGGGGTGAGGATGAATCTGCACTTAACCTACAGTACGGGAGCACATAAAAAGCACACAAAAAGACTCCAGTGCAGGAGTATAGAAGCAAATTTTCGATACGTGAATCACAACAGCGAAGTTTAATGTCACAGCGTTATACTAAGACAACCCACTAAAATCTGATAATATGTCTAAAATATAAAGGAGAGAAAATAGTAAAAAAAAAGGCTTTAAAAGTGGCACTTTTGAAGTGACGTATTTAAAAGGGCACTTACCCTCCCTTTGCTTCTTTTATCCTCACTACTGGCCTATTATCATAGAATCAAAATGGTTCAGGTTGGAAGGGACCTTGAAGATCACTTAGTTTCAATCCCCCTGCCATGAACATATTTTATTGTTGTTTTCTTTGTGCAAGTAAAAGACTTAATTATACAACTAAATAAGGATAACCTAGATCAAGAAAACAGTTTAAGTTGAATTTAGAGATTTGGTTATTTTTAAAAGGTGGTATTCAACTCCGAATAATTCTTCCAGGTAATTCTCTTAGCAGAGGCACAAGAAAAAAGTAGCATAAGAGATAGAAATGTGTAATGATGTGTAATGGTATTGATGCATGAACAAAACCACTCTACTACCACAAAAATAATCCTGGTGAAATCTCAGAATTTGAATCATGTTTTTCTCAAACAAAGCTGAAAAACACTACAGAGTCTTCCCAACACACATGGCCTGACATTATAAACACACCAACAAATGCTTTAAACTGTAATAATTCTAAATTCTAAGATCACTCAGCTAAAATCTACTCCAGGTGTAAGAAATCCTTAGATAGATTTCATTGTTTCCAGTATTCAAAGAAACATTTGTCCTTTCCCTGTCAAGCAGCTATAGCTGCTTTTAACTGGTGGTGTAGGGATAGATCCTAAACAGAGGGGGAAAATTTTAATTTAGGAAATAGATAAATAAATAACATATAGTTGCAATATGACCAGAGGGAAATACATGAAAGAAAGAACATGAAAATAAACATGAAGAGCAACAATTTGAAATTAACTTAGGACCAAGAAAGAACGGTACGCAAATATAAAAAAACACAAAAAAACCCAGAAGGTCACATATCCTGCTTGAGATATTGCTCCACAAGGCATTTCATAGCAAAAATCAACACAATTTATATTATTAAAATAAAAAAAGAAAAGTGGGAGGGAGATGTATTTATATACACAGACAGAGAACAAAAAAAATCTGTAAAAAAAGCAAAAAAAACAAACTTACGTTAAAGAGCAGTGCCAAATCATTTACTGGGATCATCCCAATTTATAACTCAGAAAAAATACCCTGAAGTGCTGTGGGGGAAAGTTAAGAAAATAAAAACATTCCTCTATCACAAAACTGAATTTTAGCTAGTTTTGTTTCATCCATGGGCATGAGGTGGCGGTTGGAATTTAGGTGTTTGAAAATCCATTCTACGGGTTGGAAATGGAACATTGAAATATCACAATAAAATTAGTTATGTTCATTTTAAAAATTTTAAAACTGTAGATATTTTGAAATGTAAAAAATGTCTAAAGTTAATTATTTCTACATATGCCAATATAATTGCTGAGTATGTTTTTATCCTCCCTATAGATCATTCAAGACAATGAAAGGATATAAGAGAGGAGTAACTCTTTTAGGCTGGATTCTCATATAGGCATTCCAAGGATTTCTATGGTTTTCTATGGATAAAGATTCTAAGCTTAAAATATCAGGACAAACTAGAAAAGCTGTTACCTGATTGATATTTTTGGATATCCACACACCATTTATTATTTTAATTTTTAGCAAAAGTTTAAAATAAGAGGTGCAAATAAGGAACAATGTGAAAACAAATTATTTTATTTTAATGGATGTTAATTCCAAACATAATTATGACACTTGGAGGACAGATTGCTACTTTTTGTCAGAATAAAAAAGGAGACAGGAATAAAAGTGCTTACATATCAAGAACATGGACATTATTGTAATGAAATAACCTGATTATCTGTTCAGTTTCAGGACCTGATTATTATACTGAAAGATACTTTGCAGGAGGCAGAGAATAATGTGACATTCTCCACAAAGTATTCTTCAAGACTCTAAAAGTTTAAGGATCAGTTTAAACTTCACAAAACTTTTTATATACCCTTTAAATGACTTTTCCCAGGCTTTGTTATTACAGGTCTAGATTGTAATTTTGATTGTTTCACCTCCTCCAGAAAACTTACAATAGCTTATTTTTGGGGGTAACTTTGACTCATTTTAGACTATGTCCTGACACTGGACTAATTGTATCGTCACTGAGATGTCACAGATTCAGCTGGGAGAAAAAAAGGGGATAAATATCTCAAACTCCAATTTTCCTTCCAACTACAGGAGAACACAGACATTGAATCAAAGCAAATACTGAAAGACTGCACAATGCAGTGCCCTATCCTAAACCCTTAATCACTCCATTAGTTTGATTATTGAGCAATTGCATAGGCATTAACAGGCATTTCTCACATTTTGATACCAAAACATCTTTCCCTTGGCACCAGCAGATACAATGCTTATGCTGTTTGCCTGGCCATTTGAAAAGAAATTTTCAGCTGGGTAGCTGTTTTTGACAGTCCAAATATGCATAATCAAGTAATTTGTTAATGTATGGATACGGTATAACAGTGATTTCCAAAATATGATTAGTTTTGCACTGCCAGTGCCATACTACTCAACTTGCTGGATATTACTCAAGTACAAATGACTTAGAACGAAAAATAGACACCAAGATCTAACCTGTGTGAAAAGGGGTTCCTTCAGGTTTTCAGCAGGATTTGGAGTGAACAGAAATCGTCAGGAGAGAAGCATAATCAGAGAAGGGTTTGGATTGGAAAGGAACTTAAAGTTCATTTAGTTCCAACCCCCTGCCGTGGGCAGGGACACCTCCCACTAGACCAGGTTGCTCTGAGCCCCATCCATCCTGGCCTTGAATACTTCCAGGAATGGGGCAGCCACAACTTCTCTGGGTACTATGTTCCATCATCCTCATTGTAAAGAATTCCTTCCTAGTATCTAATCTAAATCTACTCTTATTCAGTTTAAAGCCATTCCCCCGTGTCTTGTCGCTACATGCCCTTGTCAGAAGTCCCTCTCCATCTTTATTTTAGCTTCCTTTAGGTCCTGGAAGAAGCTTTAAGGTCTCCCCAGAACCTGCTCTTCTTCAGACTGAACCCCAACCCTTTCAACATGTGCTTATAGGAGAGCAGAGTAGAGAAGCAGAATCGCCTCCCTCAGCCTGCTGATCAGATGACTACCAGAAGAAGAAGAAGAAGGAAAATAATCCCCCACAAAACCAACCAACAAAACCCAAAATAAACAAAAAAACAAACAGACAACAAACCCCAGACATTACCGCTGTGACCCTTTGGATGACTGGTCACAAGGACACAGGAAAGGAAATGAAAATGTATGTTTTCTAAGCAGACCAGTCAAGGAACAAATAAATAGCAAATAGCAAACATGGTGAAGAAAAACCTAGAGAAACTGCATCTCCAAATCACTGAGACTGAAACAGGTGAAATGGGTGTAAAGGGATGCCATGGGTTTTCACGGTTTTTCTTCAGCCAGCTGAAGTGCAGTGTTACCAGGTCTTGGAAAGTGTATAAAATTCTTATTTTGCCTGCTTCAAATACCAGGTGTCATTAAAAAAGACAAGAAGACAAGGTGACAGAAAGCCTCACAGAAAGCATGTGAGGGGAAAATGCAGGACTGCACAGCACCCAGAGGTCCAGCCAAGGCAGGCTCTCTATGGAACAGCAGTCATGCACTTTTTTGGGTTCACTGTGCATGAGCTGGAGCTGAAAAGAGCATTGCAGCAAATGTGGTCTGTAAAACTGAAAAGTGTTTTAAAAAGCGAGAATAAGAACACATTAAAATAGCAACTGATGTGTTGCAGCATGAAAAGGAAAATGGAGCAGTATGTAAAATTTATTGCAAATGACAATACTAGTTTGATGAAAGGATTAATATTTGAGGAAAGTATGTATTCTTATCTCAAGGCCAGACATCTTACTTCACATCCACAGTGAAAACCAATTGCACTATTTATACTAGAGATGTTGCCTTCTTTTTTGCAAGAAAAAAAAGTAGTGCTGGGCATCAATGACAGTGTTTATTACCTCTAATAAAATTACAAATGGAAAAAATGTGTTTGCTATCTGTGAGCTTGTCAACACACAAAATGGCTGTCCAATTTAATGTTCTATATCACCAGTAATGGTTCTTTATCAAGAAATAAAAATGTCCCCATCTTAAAAATACTACAGTAAAGAAAGTTCTTAAAGTGTTAATGAGAAAAAAGTAAAGGTTATGAGACAGTGGAAAATTTCAGAGGAAAATTGTGAATGTAGGTGGGAGGTCCACTTATCAGTTCTTGCTTTCAATAACCATTTTACAAATCTTCAGCCCAGCTTTTACCAGTAAAGCTGCAAAACCACTCCCTTATAGAACCATAGAATGGTTTGACTTGGAAGGGACCTTAAAGATCACCTCGTTCCAACCCCACTGCCATGGCTACAGATACCTTTCACTAGACCAGGTTGCTCCAAGTCACATCCAACCAGGCCTTGAACACTTCCAGGGATGAGGCAACCACAACTTCTCTGGGCAACCTGTTCCAGTGCCTCACCACCCTCACTGGGAAGAATTTCTTCCTAATATGCAATCTAAACCTACTCTCATTTTGAAGCCATTCCACCTTGTCCTATCATGGTGTAATACGCAACAGTCCTGCCTCAAGCATGACTTTGCAATACCAGAACTGTAGCACAACAGTTTTACCTGCAAGGTCACATTTAATGCACCTGGCCTTTCCCGCCTTTGCTTTAAGCCCAGATGGTTTAAAAGCTTTCAGTATCACCACATTAATAAGAGGTATCTAAAAATTTGTTAACAAATATAGAATACAACAGAAAGCTATCCAAATATCAACTTACAGAATGAAAGCTTGAAGGTTTTTGTTTCTGAGAGCTAACAAATGTTTTCAGAGTTTGAAATACTGTCAAAGTGTTAGTAGCACCTAAATTTTGAAGTGGTGAGACACGTTTGCACATCTTCCCCACTGCAGTTTGTGCTGCATATCTGCACCCTAGTGGCTTGGTTTTGGCAGACAGATTCACAGAAATCACTTAGGAACTCTAAGAGGCAAATGAAACCTGTACAGATTGCTGGGCATAGATTCCAGCTGTATGCCCTTCTTTCTCTTTAGAAATGCCCTGGAATTATAACTTCTTAAATTTATCTTATCTAATATCCTTTCCAAGTTATGCACAACAGGCTGTAAAATATTGGCTTGGCTGCACATATTTATTAAAAAAAGCCACTTTCTTATAACCCACAGTGTGAAATTTATACCATTCTGATTATGTACCACATATGGATACAGTAGTTTAACTTTACTATAGGTGTTAGATTAGTCCAAACTGTGGAGGCTCATTTCTCTGCTCTTAATCTCGTGTTTGTTGCCATAGATAGCCCAAAATAGATGCTGCTGTAACTGGTACTCAACTCAGCATAAGGTCAAACAGAATTAAAGAAGAAGGTGACAAACTGCATTGTTTAAACATGGCTTTGCTACCAGGTACAAAGAGGAAGAAGAACCAGAAACATAGTTACCATATTGTTTTTTTAAGGTCTCCTCATTAGCAGTCCATTAGCAAATTCTTAACCCCTAGCAAATGGCTGTTGTGGTTTTTTGTTTTGAGAAAACAGTGAAACAATTTTTCACCAAAAAAAAATAATTAAATATCTCTCCTCTTTATGCACTAAATATGCAAAAAATGCTTGTCAAAAGGAAATGTTTACTTACTTTTAAAGGTTATCTGAATAACAAGCTGCCATTCAAAGTAAGAGATTGGTTTAAGAGAAGAAAGAAAAATCAGGAATTATTTCTAAAGATTATACAATGTGTGTGTATACTCGTAGAGCTACAAGCCCAACCATCCAGTTTATCATAAGAAGCAGATTCTCATATATGATGTCCTAAGCAGAGGCTGAATGCAGGGAAATATCTGCCTTCAGAGTAATCAGCAAAAGAGCTGTTAAAACTCACTGAGCCTCTGAAAAAAAAAAAAAAAAAAGACTTTAATCAATATCAGTAAAGGAAACTAAACCTGGGATATTTCATTTTTACAGCTTTATTTTACAACTCCAGCAATATTAACAACCACGTTATCTCAGGCGATGTTTGTGCAGTGGTACGTGTCTAAGGGTGTCTTCCAAGCAACAAGCAGATGGACACAAGTTCAGGTGTTGAACACTAACAATTCCCTGATGACTTTAGTGGAAGATGTATGCACTCTACAGCCCTGTAAATAGGCCACATTTTCAGTACTTATTCAAGAATTAGATTCCTAGCTTTAGCTATTTAATGTAACAGCGAGAGCAGACTACCAAATAGAACATAAATCCCTTTTACTGTAAGATCTTGCATCTAAGACATGAGAAATAATTCAAATACCAAATGCAGCATTTCAGGGTTAATACCTAGATTTCATACGAAAAAAATCTTGGTTGTATGCACTACACAAGGTCACAGCTCTTGGCTGCAAACCAGCTAATCTATTTATCCCAAAAAGCAAAACTCTGAGGCATGATGTTCCCACTCAGCTGAATGCTGAAGAAGCCTACGTGAACGAGCCTATCCACCTCAATCACTTATCTATCTGATTCATGGGGTTGCAAGAGTTCAGATTCCTGAAAACATAACCTCCTGAATGACAGCCACATGCAAATCACGAGTCAGCACCGCTGTGCAACCACCCAGCAAGCGGGAGGATCCGCTCGGCTCCTCTGGAGTACGACTGTTCCTTAAAGAGGTTGGAGGCAGAGCTTAGAGGTCATAATTACATATGAAATGTGGTGATTCTATTGACTGAGAAGGGAAGCTAATTAAAGGAAATTTATGTATACAAGATGGAAAAGTTTCAAGACTAGCTAAGCAAAAAATAATTTCAGAGCATAATGTCAACCTAATGTGAAACTGAAGATTGCAAGCTGGGTGTTGAAATACCCTTAGAAAGAAGTAGGATGTAGAGTTCTCCCATTCTGGATGGTAGCTCTTACACCAGAATAGAGAAAGTACAGATGCAGTGTTTTTTCTAAAGGTAGACTGTTCTTTCTTTTTTCTTTTCTTGCAAAGTATTTTTATATATATATATTTACATAGTTGTCAAAATTTTGAAAGAAAGCAGTATTTTATTCTAAGGAATTTTGTTCCCTCCTGTGTTCAGTATTTCAGCAAAAAAAACAATGTAAAATGTTATTAAAACACTTATTCTGCACATATTTCATGAAAGGTCCAGGAATTTTCTTCCTATTAGAAAGGATTTTCTATTATTTTCTTCTAATATTTTCTTCCTGCTAGAAAACTCCATCAACATCTGCAATCAGAATAAAGAAGGCATTATAAATTCTGTGGAGAAATATCCTGGACAATATTTGTTTTGAAGTTGTATTGATTTATTCTTTTTTTAATTTGTTTTATTAGAGGTTTCTTTTACATCAGGCTCTAGGGGAACACTTTAGAGTACTAAAGAAGAGGGAAGGTAATCAAGTGGCTTTTAATTTTGACCTCTACTATTCCTAATTAAACAACTAAGGTCAAGAGAGGTGCTTTATAAAACAAAGCTTCCAGGTACCTGGAGTCTTATATGTACACACACGAATATTTATGTTTAAAATGTGTTTTTCCACGCATCCCATTATGCAGTCGCCTACAAAACTGGAAAAACAAAATTAATTCCATATCCAGTATTGACATTGCATAGTGGGTCAACAGTTCTGACTACAGTGCGATTTTCTACTCTGTGATCTTTATACACTTGCTAACCTTCTCTCCCAGCGTCCAGTTGCAGCCGTTTCCCATCTCTATCTACACCGCTGGCAATCAAGTAGATTGAGATCTTTGTTCATTTAGTGTTCACCTTGGCCTCAGTACAAGAACTAAGCATTCAGTGCCCTCCTGGGAGTAACATCTCCTAGCAATGCCTCCATTCTTGTCTTCTGTTGATTCCTTTGAAGGTCCATTCTCAAAAGTCTGGACTCCTTGGTTTCGGTGGCTGATTCCACCAATCACCCGTTCTGTTCATTTATTTGAGTATAAGCAAACAAAAGGATTTTTTTTTCCTCACTCACTTATTGCACGGATATTCATAAGAAATAATACCAACTATTTTCCGGTACATCAAGAGGATTTAAAGAGGAGGAAATAGCAGAAGAGTAAAAGATCTGTGCAAGTGAAATGGGTGAAGGTAAATTAAATAAACAACTAAGCACTTATTCACTATCCTAGTGAATTTTACCTGATGGCAACTCACTCTGAGAGGCTAACCTGAGTCTGTCCTAGGACCAAAAGTTCTCCGCATTTCATTTCAGGTGTCATCAGCCTTTCAGGAGCAGTGGGTTATTCTTTCCTAGACTAGAAGTTATCTATGCTGGAAAAGCAAACATGAACTGAGAGATGTTGCCACTTAACAAAAATGTGTGTAAAGCAATGTTTCTCTACGGTTTCAATGCAGAATAATGATTCCCAATTACTGATAGCTACACAACGTACATGGAAGCAGAAGTCTTTGTTGGTCTTAGCTTTCGTAACACATCCTAAGCTCTCAGATCTCAGCTCCACCCTATACCTTCTTACTGCTGCTCAGAGTTTGCTGGCAGAATGTCTTCAAGGCTTGCATTATAAACTGATAGCTGAAGTATCATAACACCACTAGCTCTTTTGATTACTTAGATATTGTTAGGAACAATATCTAAGTAATACATCATCAAGATGACTGCAAGCTGTTCAATTACACTATGTCATTCTGCAGTCTTACAGCATTCATTCAAATTTAGGTATTGTGGTTTCCTTAGTGTCAATGAGAAAAGGGAAAAAAAAGCATAGTCAAGGAGGCAACCTTTAAAGAGTCAAGAAATGTCTGAATTCTGTACATCAAAATAAAAAGCATAGAAAATATGAAAGATTGTCTCTATGTGCCTCGGTCTTACAAATTGTATGTGGGGAACTCTCAAGGGCTTCATCTGTTTTATTCTGCTGTCAGGCTCTTCAATAGCCTTTGTTTGCACTGTTTTGCTCTTTTATGTCAAGTTTCTTTCTTTATCCTTCTCTTTCTACACCATCTCTGATTTTTTTTTTTTTTTTTGCTGGTGTAGGCAAACAGCATTTCTTATGAGCAAAGGTGCTTCAAAAACTCTTGGGCCATTTTCATCTGCCTTAGACAACAATTTCATGAGTTTCAAATCTATACCCATATGTAGGGAACATGCAGATCAAGGTTAAAGCTAAAAAAAAAATACCAGGAACATGTTCAGAGTGAATATGACAGCACAATTCACTGCTATAAATGAAATATATTAATGGTTCTTTAAAAATTAATGACACTATGAATAAAGCAAAAGACTAATGTACAAGTGCCATCAATGCTTGTGGGTGTTAGCAAAGCCTCCCAACCTCCTGTCAGTCCCTCAAAATTCTAACTTTCATCAACTCTTTGTTTTCTTCTTTTATTTCCACTCGTGAGCCAGTGATGATGATATGAATTGAATTATTTTCCCCGTGGAGCACTTGTTTGTGAGCAGCTGGCAAAGTGCTTTCTGTTGCCTTGCCTACCAGAAGCTTTTCCATTTATCTGTGGCCATAGCTTAGATCAACCACAGTTGCACACAGCTCTGAATTCATTGTCTGCGCTGTGCGACAAGTGTGGCATCCATATCTTCAGCTTCTTACATATCCAGTACTGAGTAACTTACCCTTGGTGCTTTCAACAGCTGCCCAGACAACTTAAAAAAAAATAAACATAATTTAAAACACACACACACACACACAAAAAAAAACCAAAACAAAAAAACCTAAGCAAATAAACAAACAAATGCTATCTGTAGTTGGATAGTTACAATGATGTTTAGATTCAAAAGCTGCTGTGGAAATGACTGATTTTATTAACTTTTAAAAAGTTGTATTGCAGAAACTATAAAGATTTCTGCACACAGCAGCGGGAACCACAGCAGAATTTAATGTCAAGGTCCAGGACTAGATATTTAACTACGAGTGCAACACAGGTTAGAGTTCTGAAAAACACTTGTCATGAAAAATAAATGTAATTAGAACCAGCTAACTATTCTACAAAGCTTAATTCTACTCTACTACAGTAATCTACAACATTAAGTTGATTACCTCTTTTTTCCCCTCCTGCATTTGCCACCTGATTCTCTGATGAAATGTGTCTGATGCTTCAAGAGGTAGAGACAGACAACTCCATCTTTATAATTTTTGCTGTAAGGACTTTTAAAATGATACTCAGTTGCTCATTGAGAACATACTAGAAATTGGCAGTCTGGGAGTTGATTATAGCCATTTTAAGTTGCTTTTGGCCACCCCAGTAAAATGATTTAACTGTATTTAGCTTTGCTTCACACTAATGGGATGAAGCAAAAGAAGGACAAACACAATCAAAGTTTAAGAAGTTGTTGACTTTACACCTCTTTTTTTTTTTTAATAAAAACCCCTTTAAAATAAATGAAGTGGTTTTGATTTTAACATTTTCTAACCTATGACTGTCTGTTAGAAATTCTAAGAAGCTTGTGTTTATTCATGTCAGTTATACCAACCTACAATAGCCCATAAAGTCTATTTTCCTACCAAAAATGCCTTCAGTAGCAGCCATTAACCCTAACAGGAAATATTGCTAAGCCCTATAATATCTCAAAAACTAGAATAAGTTTGTGTAGGATATGTGAAAGTATTTTGAAAAGAAGGAATACAAACTAAACAACTATATTTCAATCAATTTTGTTAAAGTTGAGACTATCTAGTGATTACACCTCTGAAAACTGTTCAAAATTCTTTAAAAATTGCAACTTCTGGCAAGTCAGTATTAGTTCATCCAGCTAGTAAGCAAATAAGACAGAATATCTCCCCACATGCTGTTGTCCATACTTTATAATACAGTAATTAGGTAATGAGTCTATACATTAAAGAGATCTGTACTGCTCAGATATTTCTAATAAATATAGCTGCATATAAAATAAACTTTGCCTTCTCATGCTCATCGAATGGTATTTCTAAAATAGTCTAGTAAACTTAGAGTTTACTCTAAACTTAGAGTTTACTAGACTATTGAAACTAAAAAATCACTTTATTAAGATAGAAAAGCATGTGTCCATAATATTGCCTATTGATGGTTTTTACAAGTTTACAATGCAAACCCTTCAAAGTCCATTCAATTATGGAAGTAATTAAAAGCACTAGTTAATTTCCAACTAAAAAACATATTCCCAAACTCTGTAGTTCATGTTATTGTCTTGGTTACTAGTGACATTTCTTTCCTCCTCATGTTGTAGCACTTCTCTTAGAAAAGTTTCAGGTTACGGGTTTTTGGTGTAAAACACATTTTTCACTAGTAAAAATTTTAATGATGAGATTTCAGATTCTCTCTTCTTCCTCTTTTTTTTTTTTTTTTT
>VXAY01002459.1:59488-94236 GCA_013399855.1 Oxyruncus cristatus | reverse complement strand
AAAAAAAAAAAAAAAAAAAAAAAGGAGAGTGTAAAGTATGCTTCCATAGCCATGCATGTGAAAAACTGTATGTAGCATGTGTGTGTCTACATATAGACATATGTTTATGCATATTTATAAGAAATCTTAAGTATATGATTCGCAACAGTTATTTTTGTGGACTATATCCCTTTTCAAGACTCATACATGCATTAGTGCAGTATCTGAAAAAGATCAATCTGAAATAATCCATGTATCACAATACTGCAACATGCAGATTACACCAAAATTTACTGTGAATCACAGTTGTACTGGGTCTGGCTGGGAGGGAGTTAATTTTATTCAGAGCAGCTGGTTCAGTGCTGTGTTTTGGATTTGTGGCCAAAACAGTGTTGATAACACACCACTGTTGTAGCCACAGCAGAACAACGTTTGCACAACATCAAATCCCTCCCTGTTTCTCACTCAAGCACTCCTGGTGAATATATTGGAGGTGCACAAGATGTTGGGAGGGGATGTAACCAGGCAGATGATATGAACTAGTTGAAAAGATACAACATCATCATCGCTAATAGAAGGGGAAAAGAAGAGGATTTAGAGAGGTTAGCCAGATTTTGCTTAGGAACTGGCTGGACATCCATCTACCCATGGGATGTGGTGGCAATTGCCTTTGCCTCACTGCTATTTTTGTTCTCTCTTCTTCTATTTTTTTCTTCCATTATTGAGTCATTTTTTCTTGACCCACAAGTCTTGTTGCTTTTACACTTCCTTTCCTCTTCTCTCATCCCACTGGGCAGGAAGAGGAGTAAGAGAGCAGCCATATGGTTCTTAGCTGCCTTCCAGAATTAACCCACAACAACAGGTTAATTAAAAATAAGTCTATTTTGCAAAGAGTGACATCAACAAAATTGTTATGCTCACTGGTTTAACAAAACAAATACATCTAAATTCTACCTGATTTTCCACTGAAAATTTGAGGTCCTCAACTGATCATTTTCTATTGAGTTTTCATTGAATATTTCTTGTTGTTTTAAATCCCCTAATAATGCTAGTTTTTGAAAGGAACTAGTAGAAACATGGAATGTTTAGGGTTGTAAGGGAACTTAGAGATCATCTTGTTCCAACCCCTTTTTTCCCCACCTCTTCCCACTAAGGCTGTGAGAGAATTGCACAGGACAATTCTGTTGGCATTTTTCAAGACATTGCAGATTTGCAACAAGGAAGGTGAAGACTAAACATATTTTCAGCTGGAGAAGGGGAGGGTGCCACTACATTTCCTCTACCTTTACAGGTGGCTTTGAACATGACAGAGTGGATCTATGATAAAAGATAAGGGAAGGAGGATGTAGATGACACCCATGGTCCACATTCACACTTGTGCTTTACTCATGTATTTTTCAGAAGTTCATGTAGTTGTGTAATGCTTAAGAACTCAATACATTTCCGTAATACATATGTTACATACCTTAAATCCCATTCACCATCATGTAGAAAGCAATTTGGAAATGAACAGCTCCTAATTTTGAAAACTCTGGCCGCTGCCTGAAGCACATTTCATTGACAGTAAATTTGTCTGAATCAAATCTTTGACTGCACAGCTGTATGGATTACTTGAGCTCTTTGAACTTAAGTCTTCCTCAAACATTGACTCTGGCTTCAAGTGTCCAAACCTACATAGTGTTTCTACCATAAAACTGGTCAGGCTTGCAGGAAAATAATGTAGGTAAGTATATTTGTCCCTAAACATCATTATTTATGGTAGTAGTAAAATGGTTACTGTGGACAGGCACTACAGAAGCTTCCCCTGTGGATTTCCACTATTTGTACTTACACAAACTGTTTTTTAAAAGAGTCTGAGTGAAGGGTATATAAACCAGATCTCTTTTTTTGTTATGTTCAATTGAATCTTTGATAGATAATTTTCTGATTGTTTATCCCTCTAATAATGCTATTTTTAAAAACAAACAAACAAACAAACTTTTGTTTTTGTTTGTGGTTTTGGTGTTTTTTTGTTTTTTTTTTTTTTAATTAAGGAAGAGTGTTGTTATATGTGGACACAAATCTCTTTTACCTGTTGGACGGTGCAGAAATATGTATAAATGAACAAGTGTGAAGATTTACCATGTCCTCTTTGCCCTCGTTGCTCCATGTGTCTGCTGTCTGGGATGTTTGTGTAATCCAGTTGAGAAACAAGGTTTTGGGCTTTGAAGTTGGGCAGCCTTAAAATAACTTGGTAACAAAGTCCATCTGCTATGAAGTAATAGACCAGTTTAACAGTTTGTGTGACCACTGCATCGTGCCTCCATGACAACCAGGTCTTGTTTATTCTACTGTTATTCACACATGACTTTACCAAGTTTTATATGCTAAGTAAAGCATACAGATTGTTACCTGTAAGATTCTGCTGTGTGGCATTTCAGAAACCAAAGGATGTCATGGCTTTGTTCTGCCACTAGCAGAACAATGCACTAAGTTTACTGTTTACCTTTCCCATGAAAATTTCAGTTTAGGAATATAAGACAATGGGGTTTTGGTTTTTTTTTTAAATGATAAATAAATTTCAGACCATGTGTAAAAACTTATAATAAGAGGATAAACCTCTTCAAAATTTCTTTCTCTGATTCATAAGACATAAGTAAACTTAGAAATTTCATGCCAATTACAGAAAAAAAACCATGAAAGTCAGTTCAAAGGAAAAGTCACCATTGGTTTTAGCATACACACCTTAAAAAAAGGTTTTTTAATCATTATCAACTACTCTTTCACATTATATGTTACAATAGCATGAGTTCATAAAAAATTAAATTCTATTTATAATAAGTAGTTGTTTTCAGCATATATTTCCTTTTTTCTTTCTTTTTTTTTTTTTTCTAAAATGAAGTATTCTAAATTCTCCTTCTGAAAGGTTTTCACTCACAGTTTGAGATTCTGATTTTTTCCCCTGTACACACCCTGCACCTCTTATTCAAGAGGGTATTTTCCATTCAGCACTACTTACAACTAATGCTCCAAAACTCAATGTGCACTCAAGAATTTATAATTTAGCAGACCTAAAGCCTTCCAACGCTGCAGTGCATGTACATCCAGCTCCATACTCTGGGAAACACAGAAGTAAATCCATATAACAAAACAAAAAGCTCCCATATACACCACTGAGCACAGTAACTGCAGAAGGCAGGTTGTATAGTTGCATGAGCACAGAGCTTGAATTGCAAGAATATTTACACCTTTCTAAGTTTCTCCTCTGCATGCTGGCATGTGTTAAACATCTGTCATGAAACACTTCATTTGGTGTTATACACAAAGCACTTTCTTGAGGAATAGGCAGGTTAAGAAGAATCCCACATATCACAGAAAATGAGCATTATTGCTATTACTGACGTTCCCAAAAAATGGGACCTAGTCCTTTTTATGCTCAGCCCAGAGACAGAGGCACATCCTTATATTTATTTTTGCTGGAAGGCTGACATCCCCTTTAAACTCTTTATGTAGCACATATAATTTAAAATATATTATCCACTGTGTAAGAAATAATTCAAAGTTGAATAGAAATGAGAGGAAAGGATGTATCTGGCTCTGATCTAGTTGCATGATTCCATCTTGGAGGAAAGAAGTTGAAGGTTTTCATCCCTCATCCAAGAACTATATATGTGTTTTCCCCAGTGAGTATTAGACACCATCTGACACAATCTGAAAACTTATATTTATAATTCACCTGAACTTTGTTAAATGTGGCTTTTTATTTCTGTCAGTTGAAATAAAAACCTTAAAAACTAGTAACTCACCGAAAAGCAAAACCATCAGTCAACAGGCTTGAGATTTCAGGTTCCTTCTGTAAGGCCGATAACAGAGGTAAAGGTCCCATTCAAAACAAACAAAACCAAAAGAAACAATAGACAGACATCATGCTAATGACATGGTCAGACCTCAGATATATGGTGCTGCGGTGGTGGTTTGGGTATAAGGGGCACCACAGGTTTAGAGTGATCAGCTCATCACCTGGTGGGTGAAATGCTCCCCCACTGCCCCCCTTCCGCCTGGCCCCAGGGAGCCCAGCACGGACCCACACAGACCAGAGGAGAGAGGCGAGCAAGAGAGGGATTTATTGTGGGGAAGGGGTCATGTATAGGCTTCAGGGGGATCAGAAAAACACCAATAGAAACTCCTGAAAGTTTACAGAATCCACCAATAACAAGTAAGGGTTAACATCCAATAGGAAAGGGTTAATAAAGGCCAATAAAAAAACTTCTAGATATCTTCCCCCCACATTCCTAAGTAGAGATAACAGATTTCTAAAAGCATTTTGGGAAGAAGAAGATGTGACTTAGCAAAAAACATACAAAAAGCCATATTGAAACATGTTAAACAACATTAAAAACTTCTGATTTTACAGCATTTAGGCTGTTCATTCTCTTTACTAGTCCATTTCTGACAGGACTTTTTCCACCCCACATAAAGCATGTCATTTCCCACATGGTGCTTTCCATCTTTTCTAGAAAAATTGTGGCTGTCTCAAGCTACCATATTCTGTTCTTTCACAGGAAGCCACTTTTGACATTTAGAGATACAGTATGAGCTACAAAATTGAACTGCTCCTCTGCACTTCTCCCTGGCCTGACCAAGAACAACCATCAGGTTGCTCACAAGAACTCTATAACCTGCTATTTTTTTGAGATGGCACTTTGACTGTTGACATATCTTTGTTAATGAACCCGCAGTGGCGTAACAATTTCACATGAGATTATGTCAGTTGAATTCCTGAAGAAGTAATTATCTTCTCCAGGGATGTATCTGTCCCTTCACCAGCTATGTCATAACCATAAACAAAGATTCTTTTAACACCTGCATCACTTCAGCAAGGGAACTTAGTTGAAATTCTGTGGTGATCGAGTTATTTCTTCCAAACCTGTACATATCTGCCTCTCCAAACCAAATCTGTGTAAAAGTCACTGTATGCTTAGAAAAGTCCCTTATGTCAGAAATACTAGATATAAAGCTGACCTATTATGATAAGAAATGTGAGGACTTAAAAAGCAGTAATGGTCAAAGGCAGTCTAAAAATAGAAGCCAGAGAAGATTTAGACTTCTGGCTATATGTTATCTGTGAAACTACTTCGGGATTTCTGGGGCCTTTAGCTGAATCATTGAAGCTGATACTCTGTCTCACTGGAACTGAAATGTAAGCCTGGGAGCCCTCAGCTATACTTTTAGTCAATGGCATTTCATTCATATTGGTCAAGATTTAACCTTTAATGATTTTTGGACTAGGCATATGCTTGCTGAGTCACTGCTTTGGATAAATGCTGAAGAAAGACCTTGCAGAAGGAGTATAATGCCACCGAGATCATATTTGCCCTTTGGTTTCTTGTAACCCTTCCCCAACCTACTGCTCTCTGTAGTGTTTAGTGATTTGTAGCCCAGCAATAGTCAAGTCTTCATTTATTTCATGCATATGCACTAGATTAAACTACTTCCCTCCCACCCATATGGTGGTCTGATATGCACAGATGTTATTTCAGAGTTCTGTGCCACATAAAATCCCAGCTGTAATATAAAAAAATAAAAACAAAAAAAAAAAAAAAAAAAAAAAAAAAAAAAAAAAAAAAAAAAAAAAAAAAAAAAAAAAAAGAAGAAAGATAAAAAGCTCTTTTACTCATCTTTCAGAAAGGCAAAACAATAGAAAATAAGCCCATAAGGAACTGGATAAACATAAACAGACCCGTAGAACATCTGACAAAGATACAGATCAGGAATTGAAGATGGAAGACAAAAGAAAAGAAGGATTAGTATTAAATTATTTCAGACACTGATAATAATTAATTAAAAAATGCTAATCTCTACAAAATAGCAGTTGACAAAATACTTTTGACAGTCCTCTGAAACACAAGCAAGTCCTTATTTCCTAAGGTTTCTCAAAATCCCTCATTACACATTTTTTTGAACTGAATTGAAGGAGTGTAAGTATCAAAAAGTATGTGCTCTATGGGGCAAAGTGACTAATTCAGAAAAATAACTCTTTCTCAAATCCTTTCAGTATTTTGCAGCTAACAAGTGCCTTCCCCTTTTTGATCAAACATCCATGCTCCTATAAAATTCAGAATAAGTTAATCTCAGAGGAAATTAGCTTTCTCTTCGAAACTGATTTTAATTTTGCT
The DNA here is from genome assembly GCA_013399855.1 of Oxyruncus cristatus. NCBI lineage: Eukaryota > Metazoa > Chordata > Aves > Passeriformes > Cotingidae > Oxyruncus > Oxyruncus cristatus. The sequence continues at coordinate 88,102 of VXAY01002459.1, read as the reverse complement.
GCCTTGATATTTCTATCAAAGTTTGCAAACCACTGCCTGCAGTTTCTGATAGTCCAAAGAATCACAGAGCATGCTAAATACTCAAAATTTACACTAGTCATCCACGCAATTTGGTGCCTAAGTGACTATAATGCCAGTAGCTTGTGTGGCTTTTTTTGTTTTTCTGCTTGTTTGCCTGTTTGTTTGTTTGGGTTTTTTTGTGTGTTTGCTTGTTTCTTTGGAACCCTACAGTTAAAATGTTCATTGCTTTGTAATTGAAATTGTAATTATTGGAGGAATACAACTTCAACTGGCATGTGGCTACTGGACATCAAGTCGATAAAGGCAAAGTACCTACACCCCAAGCGTGCATATGCAGACTCTCGCAGTACTTTTCCAGTGACTTATGCAGTAACAGGTTTTAGATAACAGCACAAAGCTGGATCACCCACTGTCATGAATGAGTGCTTGGAGTAACCCAAAGAATCACCAGCAAAGGTATCAGCAAAAGCAGGTTTAATATAAAAGTGAAAGCGTGACAAAGTTCCTTGGCAAGGTTTACTCTGCTACTTACTGGATGGTTAAAGTACACAGAGAAAAATCAGAATACAATCTAAAATCGATCAATCTGAAACCCAAATCAATGTGTCTATGTGGGAGCTGCAGAGCAGAAAGAGTAAGGATGAAAAGGAACAAGGAAGATGCTCCTAATGAACCACAAGGTTCAGAGTGGACCCCTTGCCAAAAGATTTGATTGACAAAAGATTCTTACAGAACTTACTATAAGCACAATAATAACTTGCTTACAGGCCCAACTTAGTGACAAATCCAACATATTTAAGAATCCCAGAGGGCAACATTCACAGGTCTTGGTGTGGCACATTCACGCTCGCACACAGACAGATTCAAAGGAGTATGTACAAGGTACATCCCTGTGGAAAACTCCCCTTGAGTTCAGTGAAACTCTCACATTGGATGCCTTTGCATCTTCTCTACATGTGAAGGGTTGAGTCATGAGGAGTGGAGGTATCAGCCACCGCAGTCCAGGAGAGCTCAAAAGGTCTCTTTTAGAACCACAGCTTATAGGGTCACAAGAGAGTTGGTTTTAGTCATAGTAATTTCCCATTCTGGCCACAATTTCCTTGAAGATTTGATAACAAAAATTTTATTCCACTCGAGTTGTTATTCGGCCAAGAAAATTAAGTTTCCAAGGCTGTTGGTTAAAAACCAGGAGCTCCTCACAGCTCTGGTTCCTGGGAGCAGACTGTTTTTGACAACCGCAAGAGGAGCTGAGCCCAAGAGCTCTTCATCAAGACCAAGGCTTAAGGAGCATTTCTGAAATCATAATAATGCACAAGGAGGGGGAAAGAGAGGATGCAACACCACACCCACTTATACTGCATTCTCAGAAAGAGGATGTGTGCTTGTCATCCGCAGTGCTCAGGGGGTGGAGATGCCCCTAATCATCTGTCTGTGTGCACTTGTGTGTGAGAGACAGGGAACTCTTTGGCATTTGGGTGATTATTAACACCTTGTAAGCAGGCAGGACTGAAGTTTATTCCTTCTGTTACTCATATTGATCCTGAAGGCATAGCTCGCTGTTTGCCAGCTAATTGCATGTCATTAGTAAATCAATAAAACCGCTTTGATCCTGGTTTGCTTTAATTACATAAAATGAGCAGCTTTTCCCTGTGATAGTTGAGCTAACATATCTTAAACTCAGATATAAGGGGATCAGGAAGTCGCAAACAAAGATAAAATGGGAATTCAAACAGAGGCAAAAAGTCTAGACTAAGTATTTTGGGCACCTACATCACTGGTCTCTAGATAGATATTCTCCTTTTTCCTAGAGACATTTCACTGCCTACTACTGGAGTACAATGTTCTTGTTGTAGAGTCAGAGAAGTCAGTGAACCAGAAGTTTACTCCATAGTTGTGGGGGAAAAAGTAAACATTTTGAATTAATTAAGGAAGAATTATGGGGTCCTAATCTTGAAACTTCTACCCTTACTCCGAGTTAGAAAATAAAATAAAAATTCCCCCCACCAACAAAACCAAACCAAAAAACCTAAGCAGAAGCAATAAACCTTACAGCCAATGGTTCCCAAGCTTACGTGTTTAAAACTTCATAACACTGTAAGAAATTATATTCTTGAAACAAAGGATACATAGAACAAGGGGTGAAAAAGCAAAGCTAGGGATTTGGAGCTGCAGAAGTTCCAACCACAGTCCCACATCATCTTCCATCCCCGGGGGAAAGATCAGCTGTTTCAGATGAAGTCACGCTAAGGAAAATCAAAGGTGAAAAATACTACCTCATTTTACCCCAAAATAACTGTTCCTTAATGTGTGGTTCCTTTACCACAAGGTGAAATAACTTTATCTTGTGGCAAATTGCTAAAATTTCTAGGCTACACACACAGTTTAATATGAAAATAATTTTTTAAACAACTTGTTCAGTTGAAAGTTAGAGGTACCCTGTTTCTTTGTTACTATTATGTAGAGTTTACATAGAGGAAAGAGCATTCATACAGTTTGTGTGTCAAAACATGTTAAAAAAAAAAAAAAAAGCAGACCTTTGCTTCAGAGATTCTGTAACACACACAAACTATTTTAATAAGTCAAATAATAAACCAATTTATAATCCTCAGACACAACAGTCTTTGGTTTTTCCCTATCAAAAACAAAGAACACCGGTTCTACCCTCTTCACTGAACTCCTTCAGTGTAATAACCTGTGGGTTTGGGTCTGCAAAGATACCAAGAGCATCTGAACTCCAGAAGCAACATTTGCACCTTCAAAGAAAGTCTGTGAGTTATCAAGAGGGATGTATAAACAACCTCACAGGTAAGGTGGGAAAAATTAGCAAATTTCCAAAAAAAAATTTGGAAAATAAGGGACTCCAAGAAGGAAATATGTAGCCACATTTCATCATAGAGATCATCAGCAAAAGAAACTGACCACTGCCAAAGCACACAGACCAAGAGAAACACTTGTTTTCTTAATAAACTTTTATGTAAATTAATTTAGTAAGTTTCCCTTCTGCTTTTTCATCACTTGGACTTAAACAAAGGTTTACCCCACAAAAACCCTCCATAATTTCAAGATGTTCTATATCTAAAGACGTGATGCTTCATATAACAGAACCCTGGGTCACTTGCAGAATGTGTTTCCCCAGCACATTTGCCATGGAAATCCTCTGCATTAACAAGAAATGTAACTTATACAAAAGACGGAATGCAAAAGTCCACCATGGTTTCCCTTCCTGTTTTCAACACAAGGGTTGGATGACTATTAGCCCACCGATTGCAGAGCAGAGGGGTTTTGTCATCCAAAAATCTGTAAGGAATGCAGAACTTATCCCTGTAACTCAATACAGCTTATGAGAAGCCAGCTAGGAAGCGGAATGGGGAAGCAAAGATCAGATGTTCTTCTGTTCCTTCTTGAAATAACTGACTGAGACCAAAGCATCCATTGTGTCCACACAACCATGAGGGAATTGTGCAACTCCAACAAATCCTAAATACTGCATTCTAGGTACCACTTATAACAGAAAGTCTGAAAAGTTATCCTTCACAACTTCAGTAACAGGAAATTAAAAAGCTAATGAAAACTCACAGTGTGTAGCATAAAAAAAAAGGAAGACTAAAACAAGAACCCAAGAGCCTGAAAAGGCCAACAAACAAGCCAAACAATAGTTTAATCCCCTTCCTTCATATTATGACTGAATTCAATGAAAAGTATCCCAACTTAAGGATATTCAGCATGAAAATTTCTCTATCATACCCAAATATAACTGAGAGAACAAACTAGGATAGTTTGAGTGCTTTCATAAACCCAGTTTTAAATGTGCAAAAGAAAACATAGGGGGAGGATGTCCTCACTAAATTGATTCTCATAAGAATTTACAATAGAGAAATATTTTTCTGAAATACAAAATGAAGCGATCACCAAGAGACAGAACTTCATCAAATATACATTCCACTCAGAGAAGAAAACATATGTCTTCCTCCTAAGGGGAATAAAATAAAAAAAAAACCCTAATACAAAATAGAAAAGTATTTAGCTGAATCAGGTGCTTCTCATAATACCTTAAAACAAATTCAGAGACAGCAAACATAGGCATATGGTTATCTCTTTCTGATATGTTTAGTCTCTCTTCCATTTAAATACAAAACAGAAAATTAAAATTATAAGCCTCACACTCCAATTGTATTATCAGAGCATTGCATGATATTTAAAATTTAAAGAGATATCTTCAATCTCTTCTAAAAATAATAATTTCAATCTCTTGAAAGAAATGCTGAAACCCAGACAAAAGAAATTAAAAAGGACCAGGGGAAAGATAAGAAAATTAATCTGATGAGAACATGGAAGACAGCAAACACAGCCTGGACCCGTCAATGAGATCAGTGAGGTGAAAGACAATCTCATTACAAATCCCTCGTCCCCTATAAGGATTTATGTCAGATTTGGACAGGTTGCTTAAATAAGTCATGCCTCAGTTCTCCACTCCTTAAATGAGAAAATAAATGCCTTCGTTTCAGGGATTTAAAAAGTTAGGATAATATAATTAATACTGTGGAAGTACTTGGAAGATACAGAGCTACCCAAAGTGTCTCTGTCTTTAAGCAGGCCACAGCAAATGGCCCATCAGAATACAGTACAAATTATTTACTGTGACAATAGGAGAACGGGGAATAAGAACACAAAACCGGGGACAAACTGCCATGGGGATAAATTGGACTAAATCAGCTAAATAAAAAATAATAATAAAAAAAGAAATCAGTATAAATCAGTAAGCAAAGTGAGCAGGCATTGTTAAAATACCACTACCCACCTCTTACTCCTCCCTCCCTCCAAAACTGTCCTAAAGCACAGACACACTGACACTTCCAGTCATGAGGCAGACTCCCTGTATCTCATGACTACAACCTACTTATAAAAATAGCAGCAAATAGCTATACTTTACTTACTAACATAGTATTTCCAGACTAAAAGGCACTCAGATTTGTCAGAGAAATAGCGTATCTTACATAAATCATAGAAAGCAAAGGTAGAATCAGTCTCACGTGTATGTTGGCTTCTTTGTGCCACCCAGTGGTTTAGACTAATACACCTCTCAGTGCAGGTGCAAAAACAGCTATGGGTAATTGATAAACAATTTGAGGTCTATTTGAAATAAATAAATAAATAAATAGATAGATAGCTAGATAAATAAATAAATAAATAAATAACCTACGAGCCATAGTAATAAGTAACCTTAAGGCTGGAGGAGAGCTTAAGGCACTTTGTATACATGTCCTAACTGTGTTATTTCAGAAACAGAGGATAGGTCAACATATTATCTCCCATCTGACTTCCAAGATCCTGCCTATTCCATTTGTATTCTTCACTAAGTTCGGGAAACTTAGTATGTCAAGAAAGAAAACTCTATTACGGACGCTGTACTTGCAGCACTTTCCATAGGCAGTTTGAAACAGCCTCTCAGAAGCACAGATCTAGTGAGGATGATGTAAACTAACAGTTTTTGTCAAAAAAGAAAAAAAATCCTAGTCTGTTGGTGTATATTGTACTGCAAAGATTAATACAGCCATGGTTTAACACTGAGTGTCAGATTTCCATATAATACTTTGGCCTACTTTCTGAAGAACTTTATCTGGCCATAGAGAGACTGAGAGATTTGAGCTGTCTTGAAAATCTGGCTCAATATGGTTTCTTTTAGAGAGAAAAATGTAAACAGAATTATCTTATTTACAGTCTGAAACAAATTGCAATCAAATGCAAAGTGAGATCTATTCATTATAACTGAGCTGTACTCACTTTCATTATATCTGAATTTACCTAATTGCTCGTATAATTCTATTGTTCAAAGATAAGCAGATTTAAAAGGTTCAAGTATTAAGAAAGGCAAAGACTTTTATGCTATAAATATGAAAAATCCAAAGGAGGGCTACATCAGACTCAGTTTTTAATATCACATTTGAAAATTACTTTCATCTATTTAAAAAAAAAAGCTGATAATTTTGTTTCCTAATTATAGTTCAATAATGGAATAGAAGTTAGGTTTTCTTGCCTTTCAATTATCATTGTTACAGTAAAAAAGTATATCCTTAGGCAATGTTGTATCTGCATCAAGGCAAATGTAAAGCACAGAATACCTCTTATTGTTTTTTGCTATTTGAAATACCACTACCTTAATAAACTCCAGCCACAGTGTCAAGAAATGATTGAAGGCAGTGCTTCTTTATTTGTGTTTTGTGGTAGAGTCCATCAACTGATAAAGACAGCAGGCCTGAAGAAAAAAAAGTTACAACATAAACTTACTGTTTACACTCCACAGGGGTTTAAAGTGTTTAACATATGTCATTATTTTATGCAGAAGTAGGAGTAATTGAAGTAGCAACAGCAGAAGGAACTCAGCTGATAGAGTGGCAGCATAAACAGGAACACAAACAAAGAATTAGATGTCACTAATATTCTGTTGGCTTTAGTGACCTAATTTGGATATTTAATGGATTTCAGGTCCATAATAGGCCCTATTTTTCATAAATACTATGTCTGGCCCCAGCTCTAACTCTGAATGCAACCTATTTTTGTTGTTAAATATATAGCTTATTCTTCTGCTGAAGAAAGCAAGAGTGAAGACACAAGTGGGTAGCCTTTGCACAGTTTAATTGAAGTAAATTTTTCTTAATTCAAGGACTTTGTCACAGCTGCACTAATTAACCCCAGAAACAGACACAAAGGGAAAGTGGAAAAAAACAGTTTGGCAATATAGAACTAAACAAAAATTTTCCCTGTTTTTCCTCTAAGCCCTGTTTGTCTCTCCCTCCTCTGCTGTCTTTGCACCCCTTCTTGTTGGGGAGCCCAAAGGGATTTTTCAGTCCAGTTGTCATTTTGTAGGACTAGGGACAGTCATGTGAATATGTCAGCACAAGTATCCACAGATACTGCTCCTGCAGTAGGTTTTAAGTGCAAACAGAAACTCCTTTGATCTCTCTTTTAATCAATCAATACTTATGGAGGTCAGACATATCCCAGTTTATTATGCAATTAATGTTTCCCCTTGTACCATTTAAACAAATGTTGAATCAAAATAGAAAATAAAACAGACTCTGTGAATTGCTATCCCTGAACGTAACCGAACTTCAGTTAGGCTGATCTGGACTTGTGTGACGTGAGCTGTCATCAGAATAGTTTCAATTCAGGGAATTGCTTTCCTCTATCAAAATATCAACCCTCAAGTATATTTTCATAATTTTTCTTGCAAGCTCTTACACACTTATATGTGTTACTATAATCTGTGCTTTCTTTCATTGTTTTACTTACCTTGGACTTAGTAACTCATTATGTGTAAGTAAGTTTATGTAAGCACATTGTTTTATACACGTTGTAACTGGGACTGGGTGTTACCATTCAGAGGCATCAGGTCTGATTGTGACTCCTTTTCACTTAACTTTTCCACCCTCTGCAGTTTATTTATCATAGTTCACTGAGTTCTATCTTTTATCAAAAGATGTGATATATATAACTATCTCAGAATAATTCCCTACTAATTCTGTAGTTTCTAGCTAGAAGTAGTTTCTAGTCAAGTTCTACAGTCTTCATTCACTCCTAAAGTTAGAATATAATAAGCAACCTCATGAAATACATGTAATTGTCTTTATAAACTTACTTCCTTATTAGTGAGAACTGCAGCCTCAGGCAAAGCATGCACTTGTCTGTACTCTTAATCTGAACTACATTTCAAATACCTTGAACAATAAGTGGGACAAATGTAGCAAGAGCTACAAACCACTCTCTGTCACACAAACTGATTTGAAACCTTTTGCTGATATCTACTGTGTCCTAACATATCTCTACTGAATAGAATAATTAATAGAAATTAATAAATCACATTGATTTCTTCCTAAAAGCTTATGGACTTGAATTAGCAGAAATTCTACAAATACATTCTCCCTCACATACTGTCTCTTTCACAGGTTGATTAACTTATTCTCCTCTTCTCTACATAAAACCCTCCCTTGAATTTCTAAGTTATTTTGTCTTGATTCTCACAGTTCCAGAATTATCCATTACTCCACTACTGAAGGTTAAAATATTCTTTCCAAAACTTGCTAACACAGTAAATTGGGTTTTCACATTGCAAAAGGCCAGACTTCCTGGAATTGAAGCTTTTTGTTTTCGCCTTTTACTTTCCAGGAAGACAAATCGTTACACTGAGTCGACATCCAGTGCAATCACAGACTCCTTGCTCTAGCACATTAGTGATGTTTTCTCCTAAATGGAGACACAAAACCTCAATGCTGGAAATTTCTACAAAGAGTCTCATAGAGGGGAGGTGGAGGGGCAAGTTCTGATCTCTTCACTCTCGTGACCAGCAACAGGACTCAAGGAAATGGCTTGAAGCTGAGTAGGGGGAGGTTTAGGTTGGATATCAGGAAAAAGTTTTTCGCCTGGAGGGTGGTTGGGCACTGGAACAGGCTCCCCAGGGAAGTGGTCACAGCACCAAGCCTGGTAGATTTCAAGAATTGTTTGGACAGTGCTCTCAGGCACATGGTGTGATTCTCAGGGTGTCCTGTGCAGGGCCAGAAGTTGGACTCGATGATCCTGGTGGGTTCCTTCCCATTCAGCGTATTCTATTCCATTTGGCACTGCTGGGGGCAGCCACCATGCTGAGTCAGGTCCCACGGGGTGGTTGGGCTGCCCTTGCCTTGAGCAGGGCTTAGCTGGGTTCCACAGGTGCCCCGTGGCTGAGTGCCCATTGCCCAGCCTGTCTGAGCTCCAGCTCTGGGAGTGCCGCTGGGAAAGGGTCTGGCAGACCCACACAGCTACTGCTGGACAAACAGCCTCCAGGAGTGGGGTAGCTGTGGGGTAGAAAACCCCCACTGTGTCTGGACTTTTGGTGCCTGTCACTGTCGCCACTCTGGTTCCACACCCCAGTCCCTGTTGGGAGAGGTCCCAGTTCAACCTTAATTGGGTCACCCTTAAGTATTCCCACTCCCACTGCTCCCTCATGGTATCATCCCAGTGAAGGTATTTCTCTGCTTTCTCCCTTTCACTCCCTCAGTGCGCTGAGAAAACAATGCACTGTTCAAAGGCCATGGTACATTTATAGAGACTAGAAGCATTTTACAAGTCCCAGCTTCAGAGGCAGGCTCTTAGTTCAAGCTGTAGGGCAGCACTTCCCAAGATGGAGGTCATGGCAGTGGCAAGTGGAGTCACCAGCCTGGTAGAAATTCAATGGTTTATGTCAGCATTTCAGATTCCAGAGATGATGAGAGTAGCAGGTGTAATAGAGAAGAAGGGAAATGGTTTCTGTTGAGTGTGATGGTTTTCACTCTGGAGAGCCTCTGTTCAAACCTGAGTCACAAGAAGAATGGCTGCTATTTTCACGAATACTTGAAATGAGGTATTTCAGCCTCTAACTTATCTCCTTCCCACTGCTTGGCTACCACTCCTTCCCTTAAAGGAAACTGAACTTTCCCAGGCAAGTGAAACTGTACTCCGCTGGGAACAAAGATCATGCTCACTGGTCCCTATTAGGTGAACCTATTAAATGAACTATTTCCTTTCACGGCGCCAGTATTTTTGGTTACTCCAGGTTCAGCTTGCAAGCTTTGTGAGTTTTATGTCATGACCACACACAGTTCACGGGGAGAACTATAACTTAGAAAGGTATCTGTTGGGTTGAACTTTTTAGCTGCCACATTGTTCCTGTGGGGTTTGAGGGTTTGGTTTTGGAGGCCTGAGGAGGCTGTTACACCTTTCACAGAGTGTGTCTTGGAGAGTGCTCCTGGTTTAAGTCACTGTGCTGTAAGGATTATTGGCCAGCCTGGTGGTTCAAGACATCTTTTTTTTAATCCCTCTACCATTGCTATTCACATGCTAACACAGACCTAGATCAATCACAGACTGGTAGACATAAAAAGCCATGAAGACATGGCACAAGAACTCCTGGAGAACTATAGGAAGGACCTAACACAGATTCTAGAAGAATCTTTAAAATCAAATGAACAGCTGTGTATGCCTAAAGCAGATGTCTTCAGAGAAAGGCAGCCTCATCCAGCATGGTCATGTTGTATGTTAAGTTATTCACCTTGGATTTAAGGGAACAGAACAGGGGCTCAAACCTTGATTTCCCCTAAAAAAGAAGTAGTGATATGATAAAAAAAAACCCCTACTTGTTATTCTAGGTTTTTCTTTTTCCCATAAAAGCTAAGTTTTGGATTTGTCCAGTTATGGAAAGAAGGGTGCTTGAAAGCATAACATGCATTTTTCCATTTAGGATGAACACTTCCTCTGTCTAATTCTGCTGGATACAATGAACTCTTGATATTCTTAAACGAAGTGACAGAAAAATGCGTAATGGGAAGACATTAAAATGCTGGGAAGCTAAACAGGATCCCAGACTCAGCAACTTGACCCTCTTACTGTTTAAAGAAGCATAGTTCATGTCAAACATTATCCCAAAAATCCATCAGTTCATTTGGCAATCAGGTTGCCAAAACGCTCAAGTAGAAAATGCAGCGCAACAGAGATGCTTCAGTACCTTAGCTACAATACTCAGTATTCCAGAAGGACTCAGAAGAAATTTGCTGAGATTAACGCAGAGGTGGAATTTCACACAAGATCTGCCCAAACCTAATTTTCTTCTAGATCAGCGTTTATGGCTTGTTCAGTGAGCACTGCTCCCTCTCTGAAGAGACTGGTTGTTTATTTGATGTTGAGCACATGCCTTTTCTTCCTAAATGGTAATGAATAATTGCCCTGGAGACAGAGATTATTCAAGAAATGGAATTTAGCACAGAAAATGTAATGAGAGTCTGCAGTGTCCCACGATGTTTGTAGAAGATGTTCGTATAGCTAATTCTCTAAGCAAACCTCTCAGTTTATAAATTTAGAACATTCCCATTTCCTCAGAATGTGCACACATCAATTTCTTTGGAGAGCATGCTATTACTCCAACATGTATTTCATGTGCATTTTTAATTGAAAATGTAATAGAAGTTTTAATATTCTGAATGCATAAAAATCTCAACATTAAAATGCGATCAGTGACACTTATAAGCCTCTGGCCAAAACGCTGTAGTCACATCCCTTCCTATCTTCTGTTCCCTTAATTTCTTTTCTTTCTCTTACAATGTAATGTAAAGATAAGCTAATATTAATTTACAATGGAACATTTCTGTATTAGAGATCATTTGCATTCATTTTCTTGCCATGATTTGTGTTCACGTCTTCTTGCACTTTACACCAATGGCCTTTATGGATTGTGGCTATGTTAAAAAATGCATACAGTACAAGAAGGATACGTTTCTGGCACATTAAAGATGAAGTGATTCCTCTTGCTGTGTCTATAGGTCAAAGGCAAGTAGGAAAAGGAGAGTGACATATAATTAAAATGGAGTCAGATAGAGGAGCCACTGCAAAATTTTGCCACAGGAGGTGAAATATAATCTTTAACTATCATTAACTTATACTTTTCAAGCCCATCTTACTGTGTATTTAACAGTATGCACACTGAAACAAGTGTATGCTTAATTATGTCTGTCATCTTTCTTTAGGTCAACTAGTTTTTAATGATATCCTTAAGATTTCCAATAACTTCACTGCAGCCTCCTTTTCCAGGCTTCGAATGTTACAGTTTTTCTTGTAAAAGTTTAAAAGTTCAGCAACAATTGCCTGCTGAAATACTTTAATTATTGCCTTATGTCCCTTCATTTTATGAAGTATTGCCTTTCAATCCGAGGTTCAATTATAATATGATTCTATGACATATTATGAAGTGGAAAAAGAAGCCTAAAATGAGATCCTTTTCTAGGAATTTACAAACTAATTTATGTTCATGGATTTGCACTTTCCTATTTTTCACTTTAAACAGAATACATTTTGCTATTCACTGCTGACAGAGTGTCAGTGTTAGAGACAAAGGAATTACCAAGGTAAATGTTGTTCTCTTCTCCCAAGTAACAGGTGATAGGACAAGAGGAAATGGCCTCAAGTTGTGCCACAGAAGGTTTAGGTTGGATAGTAGGAAAAATTTGTTCACCAAAAGGTTTTTTAAGCACTGTAACAGGCTGCCCAGGGAAGTGGTGGAGTGACCATTCCTGGAGCATTTGGAAGACATGTAGACGTGTCACTGAGGGACGTGGTTTAATGAGGGGCTTGTCAGTGTTCTGTGAACAGTTGTTCTTGATGATCTTAAGAGGTCTTTTCCAACCTAAATGATTCTGTGACACTATTCTATGGTTCTCTGAACCTCTCAGTGAGAGCAAAACACAGCAGGAGAGAAAAAAAAAGTCCTAGCAGAAGGAAACATGTCAGTAGGATGTTGGGCACTTGAATACCTTTGGGAGCTAGTTGATATCCGTTTAGCAGACAAGTTCCTGAGGATTCAGCTGTGTCACTTTAAATTCCTCCTGCACCAGATTGTCTTCTCAGTTCCTCGTCAGAGACTGCTGTCCATCACCCAGCTGTGCCACCTGTGCTTCATGATTAACCCTAAAAGCTCTTGGCACTTTGGGATCTCTGGGGAGAACACATTACAAGACTGAGGTCAGAAATGTAGTAAACTAAGAGATGGGCAGGTATATCTGCCATGGAAACCAGTCCTCAAGTTCACTCCTGCTGCTCTGTCCCTGCCACAAGATACTTCTGCCTGGCACTTTCTTGTGACACTCAAATTGACTTATGACTTGGTTTTCATGGTTTGCCTCTCTGAATGCATCCCTTGCAGTTTAGTGAGGAGAAAACCTGCAGAGCTGGTCAGTCATTGACTCTGTGCTGGTAAAAGGCACACTTTCATTAACTTTATACAATTTTTTCCTGTCCATCATATCCCCTAGAGTGAGATATCAGTATTTGTCAGACAAACCAAAGTTAATTCACAGTACTGAATCAGGTTTGGATGGTGAATAGGATAAATTCAGTCTGGTAAAATACAAAATTCAGTAACTAATTACCAGATTCAGAATCAAATAAAAAAAAAAAAGAATTTTAAGTTTTGCCTTTTTTAACTGATCTCCAGTATGTCTTCTGTATTTTGTTGAGCTGAGGACTGACAAAGACAGTTCCGTATTCTTAGACCTGCATGCCATTTTTTCAGAGTAGTGACTTCCTCTGTAGTACAATTCCCAAATGGGAATCTCTAATTTGGAGAAACTTCCTTACGAACTCCTTCATACAGTAAGAATTCCACTGTGCATAAAGCACCCTGGGGACTTCCTGTAACTTAGAGTATTCATAATTTCTTTTAATTAGAATACTAGCTTATGTTTCTTTTATGAATGTAAAGCTGTCTGCCATGGCATAGATTTTGCAGAGCACAGAGGTTTCTGAAATGCCATCTTAATCTTCAGAGGCCAAACACTCTTAGCACCCAACTAATTAGACATCCACTCGGGCATAAAAATGAACCTCTTTTTGATAAATGTGCTGTCGAAGAAGAACTGTATCACATCTGATTTCATCCAAGTTCAAGGCTGATTCCTATTTAACTTTAGAACCAAATATACTGAAATTTCAAAGATGAGTGGAAAGACAACTTTTTGTTTACTGGTGTTTGACTAAATGCATCAGTTAATAAGATAAGCCTGTTCAGAACCAGAACCAATGCTGTGGTCTGTGGTGTTGAACGCCTCTCTCACAGTAAACATGTCTCAAATGAAACACTGGAAAAATATTTTTGAGGGATCACTATCACTGAGTTAAATCAAAGCACAGACAAGCCCTAGAGAGATTTTACAAAGTACCTGACTGTTAGCACTGCCACTGATCCAGCTCTAGACCTCCCCTGAGCAGAGGCTGGTTATCAGCTAAATGGTGTCAATGTCTGGGGGGGGTTATGTTGGAGATTAATTGAATCTGGAGATTTACAATCACTTTCCCTTCAGTTGTTATCAGTGCCACTGAAAGGCCAAGTCTCTTTCTGCACTGTGTTACATACCGCCTGCTCTCTCTAAAGCAAAAGATGAAATGATGCAAAGCTAGACCTTTAACACAACAGGTGCATTATCTGTACTTCAGGTTATGCAAAAAAATAGGTGACACACCCGATCACATTGATCAGGTTGTAATCAGCAACTATTTGATGCAATTTTCAGGATTTTTTAATTTGCTATGCCAACCCCATCATTCCCTTGCCAAATAAGCAGGGCCTGTGCACTAATGCACAAGCTAAAGAGCACACATTTCAGAGAAAAATCTTTAAAAGATCAAACTGTGTCAGTTGAAAGTGGTGTTTGCGTAGGCTTCCTAAAGTGCCTTGTTAAGGTGCAATTGTTCCAGAAGTTCCTGAAGTACATTTATAACTACTAATGAATGCACACACTTTCTGACTGTAACAAAATAGGGAATACATTTTCCCTTTGACTGGAATTAAACTTAAAACATTAGACTGACGCACTATCCACCCAGAGGTCCAGGTTTCCCTGCAGTCTTATAGAAGAAACGGGTATGTCAAGCATCATTGATATTTATGATTCTGTAGATCATACCAGATAGCATTAATATAATGCTCAGTGGGTTTGATAGGATGAAATCTATAATTGTAACAAGGTGTTAAAAAACATCAGCAGTTTAAATCCACCAAGAATCTGATGGAATGAAAAACAACTTAGGAGATACAGTTCTGACTTGCATACACCTTGCTATAAAGAGATATTTCATCTTATAACTTCATGTCCCTGTTTAATTTATCCTGGTGGAAGAAATTTTATTTTCCTAGTATTTAGCAGCTTCAAAAAGTTCAAATTGCAGATTTAAAGCAAAATGACCAGCAATTGTCACAGTCACATTTTCCTGCTCTGACAGGAAGGGATAGAGAATGGTAGTGATACCTAAAAGGATGTTCTAAGTGAAAAGAAATATGGAGATGCTGATATGACAGCTTGTAATCACAATGAGAAACAGAAGTAAATTATTTTTAATTTTTATTTGTTGCTAGAGAGTGTGCAAGCTGAAAAGATGTTATTGAGCAAAATATTAGCAAGATATTCTTCTTTATAGGTGTACATTGGAATAAACTGCTGGAAACAGAGGAGCAAACTGTGCTGGGGAGAAAGCACACATGTTCCTTCTGTGCAAGGCAGACTGAGAGCCGTAATGTGTCTACCATAGCCCTTGCCAACCAGGCCAAGAGGTCACAAGCACACAAGATGGAATTAAGGAGGGAGCTGTTTTCTGTTAAGTAAAGCTGGAAGATTCTGTAGAGGAAATAATGTGTTAAGGAGGACAGTGAGCCATGTGGAGCAATTCTGCAACTATTCAGCCATTGCCCTGGCAATGTAACAGAGAAAAAAGCACATTTGTTGACTTCAAAATAAGATGAAATTGCCGTAATAGGGACAAACCACACAGAATAGAGATCAATTTAGTTAATATACACAAAATAGGATTGAAATTTGTGGCAAACCACTTAAATCATCAGTCTTCCAATTGTGAAAGCCTTACAAAATGGAAAAGAAGAAGTGTAGTAGTATAATACTTGCAAACAGCAGTACACCACACCCACAAATACTGATTACAGAAAATGGAAAAGATGTGAATGTCGGGTTAAAACTCTCAGCAAACATATAAAGTGATAGGTAGGATGTATATGGCAATGCATTTAGGTCTCTACAGGCAATCACATCATCCAAGAAAGGATCAGATGAGAACGTACAAAAATTATGTCACATCCACACACACACATTATCACCTGGTGAAATTGTGACATGAGTGAAATCCCAGTTTGCCAGACAGGCAGTGGGTCAGTATCTTTCAGAACACCTCTAGAAGGAAGACAAGTATGATTAGATCTAGGGCTCTGCTATGGTACATAGCCAAAATCTCATTTTTGTCTAAAGGTGGAAAGACGAAAATTTAAAAATGTTCTTATGTTTTTTATGCCCTTAAATCTCCAGCCTTTTTTTTTTCCCCCTACATTCACTTAACAGGAAAGACTCAGTGTACCCTTTTCTTTACCAAGCACATGCCCCAGCCTAGAAAGAATTCAATACATCTGGCAAGGAAAAAAACCACTGAGAATTACAAAAATGGTTTTGGCAACATATTCTTCATTAAAAAAAACAAACAAACAAACAAAAAAAAAAACAAAAAAAAACCAACAAAACAACAAAACAAACAAAAAAAACAACAAAAAAACACATAAAAAAACCCACAAAAAAACCCAAAAAACAACAACAACAACAACCAAAAAAAAAAAAAAACCAAAACCAAAAAAAGGGTTAAAAAAGGGTTGTTCCAATCAGAGGTAAACTGAAAATAGATTTTTAGTATTAAGGACCATGTGGAAGATAATGTACAAAACAGGCAAAAGCACAGCATTTTTTAACGCAGAATTTGTTTCAAAATGTTCTCTCAGCATTAATTAGAACTCAAGCTGTTGGCTTCCAATCTGGAGTTCAGACTCCTGCTCTCCCTTTGCCACCTGCTGGGGCCTGTTATTTCCATTATAAACTCCCATAAATCTCACCAAGTCTAATGGGCTTATTGCAGTCCTGCATATGCATCAAGGGGAGGATAAATGTCTCTACTTGTGCCTTCTGATACCCATAATTGTTTAGTAACATAATGAGATAATGTTTCTAAAACAGCAAAAATCAGTGGGTGTTTTTTTACGCCCTTTAACGTGATTTAGAGAGCTTTTCAGCTGAAATCATTCTAGATTTCAACTGTGGTTAGTAATTTTTGCAGGAAAAGTAAAGGCAAACTTTTACCTGAAGGCAGTAGAGGTAGGAAATAAAGGAGAACATATAAGAACTTTCTCCCTATCCTGAAAAAGAACGATAAAAAAAATGCTCTGTCAGCAATAAAGTGAGCGTGTAAATGGAAAAGTGAATTTGAAGGAAAGGTATAGAAAAGGATGATCCAGAAAAGATGTTTTCCCTCATGAAAGATTAACAAAAGAACTTGTTTATTAAATCAGAAAAGTGAAGAATGAGGAGGAATAGAATTGTTATCTTTAGACACAACAAGGAAATGAACACAAGGGAGAGAAAATAACCACTTGAGCTAAAGGAGAACGTTGGCACAAGAACAAATAGACATAAGCTGAATATGAATAAATTTAGATTTAATTTAGAAACGGGCTCTGAGCCTTCCTGCCTATCAGATTTGGAAACGGTCTTTCATTAAAAATAATGCAGAGAGAGAGAACCTGAATACTTGTAAGAAAACTGAGTAAGTTTTTAAAAGAGCTGAATCGCATAGTGTTGCAAGAGATTGATTCCATAACCTAGAAGCTTCCTCCCAATTTCTTTGTGTTCCTGTTGCTTCTCCTTTCTCTCCTCACCATGGAGAGCACACAAAATATGGATATAAACACAGCAAAGCAAAAAAACCCCAAACAACCAGAATTTAATGGGACACACATAGTTATGAGCAATAATGGCACCACGTATTTACTAAAAAGGTGCTACAAATTAATAACATTTTGATTTGAACTGAATACAAATCTGAAAAAAAATATTTGTGTCTTGGTACTTCTCTTGGTGTCAATTTGCACTGTCTCATTCTCAGACTATAATAAACATTGTCCTGCTAATTGAAAAATTTATTTAAAGAGTCAATAGGATCTGGTCCAGTGCTGTTAGAACAGCTCGTGCATCCCTTTATACATTTATAAGCAGATCAAAATAAGCAGAGTGTTTTGGTGGCAGTAGGTTCCACTTACTGGATGTCATCAAAATGCTGACATTTACCATTTAAAAGACATGAAATTAATGACAGGAGTTAAAAGTGTTCTTTAAGTACTTAATGTTAGCTCTATGCTATAGCTGCTTGAAAAGACACAAACACCATTAAAATCCACCCACTGAACCTTTATAAATTACTGCTGAATGTAGAACAATGCTCAAGATAATTGACTTTGCATTTTCAGCAAGCACTTTGCCAAGTAATTATTATTTATCTAATAATTGTTTCAATGCAAATTGATGATGCATATTTGCTATTAATCTGAAGTCATTGCAAAATACAAACAACAATTACTTTCTGAAATTACCACAGAAAACAAAGAGAAAATAGTTTTGTCACTGGTTTACACATTTAGTTTATAAAAAATAAACAAACAAACAAAAACCTAACCCTAAATATTACCATTTCTCATCCCTCACTGACAAATTGCTATGCTAAAAAATAACAAAGCTAAATCAAATACAAAAAACTTTTATGTGTGCACCTTGCCACCAAAACAGGTGCATCAAAGACCCATATATGCTACAGTATCTTAGTGATCCCTCATATTACTCAGGAATAATCCTGGGAAAGCTGCCAGTCTTGGAGTGTTGAACTCCCCAGACATGAGGACCATCAGACCATGGAATGCCAAGCCTTATTCAGAGGAGGCATCTACATTTAGAATTTTAATTGCTTCTCTCTGGAGGATTACATTTAAAATATCTGGGGGGGAGGATTTAAAATACCGTTGGGAATGAGTGGCTCGTATTGCTAAAACGTTTGCTGAGGGACTACACCCTCTACTCACCTCCCATTGGATATAATCTTTCAATAAAGCTGAAGCACAGACATGGAGCACTTTGCCTTTTGAGCTACTCCAGCCTTGTGAGTTACACTGACCCCCACCAAAACTCAGTTGCATTACATACTAACAAAGAGTAAAACTCCAGTCAGAATTTAGGCTGGGAGAGAATAATGACTTGAAATTCAAAATTAAGAGGAGGGAGAGAAACCTCATTCTTAAAACAATGATATAGGTAAATAACTTTGCTATAGTGATATACTAGTTAGATAGGGACACCCCTAAAGAAAGAAGACACATTCTGCAGCATGTTTAACAGATCAGTGACCCAAACAGAAATTATTGTAACTTCCTTTTGGTCCAGCCCAGGTTATGGGAGCAGGAGGGTCAATGATCAAACTCAGACTGATGTAAACACACAGCAACTCAGAAGAAAGCAGTACTCAGGGACTTACCTACACTCAGTACCATGGGAGAATCCTCTCAGGGATGTGATCCCACCATCACTTCAGGTTGGTACATGAGCATTTTCAGCACCTGCTCATGCTGAAAAGAGCAGACCTCTACTGACCCATTCACCCCCACAATTCTCTTTGAGCCAGACAGGGAACTGCCTTGGACCAATTCAGGGAAGTACACCAGTGAAAACCTTTTATTTATTATTTATTTTTTTTCTGTTTAGACATCAGCTGCCTTCCTTCTCAGTGCAACTGCTCTGATCCTGCTCATCTCATAGACACACTGCATGTTACAAACCCTCTTGTATAACACAAGTTAAAACTCCACCTTGCTCTTTCAAGGAATCATTTTTAAGCAGCTTGTTTCGCCCCTTCTAAACTTTTGCTATATTTTTGTTATTTTGTTATATTCTAACTTCCCTTAAACCTTCCAGGAAAAAACCCACCACCACCACCACCATCATCATATCAACCACAAAAAAAACCCAAACAAAACAAAACAAAAATAAACAAAACAAAACACAAGAACAAAAAAACCAAACAAACCAACCCAAAACTTAAACCAAAAACAAACAAAAACAAAAACAAAACAAAACCAAAAAATAACCTATCTCATCTATGTCACCCTCTTTGCAATTCCAGTTTTCTGATCAAATACCTACTTTTTCAACTGGCTGCAGTATGGTGTGTTATACTTTCATGTTACCTAGTCAGCAAAGGCATAGATTCGTCTCACAATACAACAATCAACTCCAAGACAACATCTGAAAAGTTAAACTTTTGAGAGATAACTCTAGATATGTAGTGAAATCTAATCCAGGGATTTCAGTCTACCAGATAAATCTACACAAGAAGAAGAAAAAGGTGCACTAAAGTCTTGACTAGTCCCTTATTTCTATCAATATATTCATAATGTAATATCAATTTGTGGGGCAATTCCTCCCTGACATTACATAGTTGAAGTAGCCTTGAAATTGACTTCATCCAGCCAATTATACACAAACCAGGCTGAATTTACTGTTCCATACAAAATAAATAATTAACACTTAGAATAGGTATGCAAACCAAAGCATCCCTTTTGAGACAAACATGTTCAGTGACAAGAAACCACCTCTATCCATGTGGAAATTCCAAGTGCTGCATTGTTGGGTACGAAAAGATTCATGCTACTACCATTGGTTGCAATTCCTTGCCAGATGAAATCTAACCATTTTCTGAAAACAAAACCAAAGCAGAACACAGAGCACTACGTGCAAACTAGTAATGTAATATGTGAATTCTATTAGACTTTCAGTTGACATTTCAGACAAGATGTTTATTAAACTCCTGTTTTCTCCTTGAAACAACAGCTTGAGGTATCTAAGTATTGGTATTTCAGTAACCTTTGTGATGAGTTGGTTAATTGAACATCAACAAGGGGAGACAAGGATGTTTCCCTCCTTTTTTCTTGTGTCTATATATGGAGGGTTGGTTGTGGGCTGAGAAAATTCTTTTCGAAAGAATGCTTCTACAAAGAGGAAATAGTTACCCTTCTCTTGGCTTTTTATTCTGTGAAGTATTTAGTAATTTCACCCTAGGAAAAAAAAAAAAAAGCTACCCTCATCAGGAAATCTTCAGACAATCATGCTTTGATACCTCAGCCAAACTCACTGCATGAAAAGCTTGCAACACAGGTTTGTTTTCTTCTACAGGTTGTGTTGTTTTTTTTTTTTTTCCTGAACAATTATTCAAATTCATGGTACTAACAAACAGTGCTGGATAATCTCCCTGGGACTGGGATTAATGCATACAGTACATACTTACCTATGTGTTCATAAAATACTCAGTTCAGATTAAGTTCTGTTGTGCAGACCCTGGATATATTTTAGTGTTGTGAAAGGAATTTCAATGTACAATGTGGCCCATTAGAGGTTGTAGGTGTTATGAATCACAGCACCTCAAAAAAACAAGCAATTATTTTTTTTACTGTTACAAAGACTAAAGGATGAACATAAGTTCTCCTCTTGCATCAAAATTAATTCTGTGCCATAGAAAATTATTTGATTTTAGAAAAAAATTTCATTATATATAAATATATATAATGATGTGTTTTCTAAATCCCCTTAAGCTTGAAAAATTGGTTTTTCACTCATAGTTTTAGGATTTGACTTGGCCTATGCAGTAACAAGGACTAATTTTTAATCATAACATAATTGGTGCTATGCGGCTGGGGTGTTTTAATTCAATGACAGCATTATGGAGAGAGATTTGATTTGGAGATTGAAATTTTTCACACTGCTCTTAGGAAGCTCAAAAAGACTGAGGACAAAAAGAAATTAGATTCTCTATCTGTATCTGTGTTTGCATTCTGTTTGTTTTTTTTTTTGTTTTTTTTTTTTTTTTTTTGCACCATTTCTAACATGTTTGTATAAAGAGGACAATGGTGTAATGAAGTAGCAGACTCCTGAGCTGGTATTATGAATAACCCCTGCTATGCTTTTCTTTCAGCTTTGCTCTCCTGAAGCACAGCCCAGATTTCTGATTTGTTAACAGCAGGATTAAACCATGGGGATATTATCTGTAAAACTTTTGTGTTCCAATATCCTTCCAAACTTTCATAAACCTTTCAGTTTCTTAGTAATGGCAGTTCTGCTCCACAGTTACCCTTGAAGAAATCTCTATACTGCATATAATATAAATAACATATCTTGCATGTACTTGGGGTGAGCTGGATGATCATCAGTTGTTTATGAAGCAGAAATCTCCTGACT
The DNA here is from genome assembly GCA_013399855.1 of Oxyruncus cristatus. NCBI lineage: Eukaryota > Metazoa > Chordata > Aves > Passeriformes > Cotingidae > Oxyruncus > Oxyruncus cristatus. The sequence goes on along the minus strand of VXAY01002459.1, from coordinate 66,428 downwards.
GCACCTCCTAAAGTAAGACAAATCCTATGACTCGATTCTAGCAGCAAATTTTTCATTCAGATATTATTTGGCAAATCCGTGAATCAACCATTATTCTTGTTTTTGTAAGTAGAGCTATTTTATGCTAAGAAAAGCTGGAATTACTCTAGGTTTGTTTGTTTGTCTGTAAAAAACAGCCATTGTTTTATCACATTGGCGTTGCACATTCATTCTCAGGATGTGGTTGACAGTGATGGGCCAGCTGGCTTGCCCACAGTGAAAAATTTCTGTACGGATTCAGAAGCAAGTCCCAGTCTAACAGTTCCTGTACCAGTTCTACCAGTTTTAGAGGTTTCCAGCAAGTCTTTCTCACCAGGGTACCCTGTCACGTGCTCTACACATCCGTGTTTGCAAAGAAATGAAGCCAGTCCCTAGATATAGATTCTCGTGGCTCCTGGTTTAGCACATGATCTCCCTCTCATATCAGGTTTTCCTGGAGTAAACATCTAACTATGCCTGAAGGGAGTTATGGCAGATAGCCATAAACTCCTCTAAAGGAACAATGAGAAACAATGACTGTGGGTTTTATGAAGCTCAGCAGGATAACTCTTGGCACATCTCGTGTACTCCAAATAAAAGTCACCCTCGCCTCATGTTTCTCTCCTTCCCTTTTGGCTGAGCAGCATCAAACGGAGAAATATAACTTATGCAGGTTTCTCTGACATGAAAAGTTTGTGTAGAGCCTGTACATTATGGTCCAAAAAAACCCCATAAATCATAATAGCACTGAGACAGACATATGGCATATAGCATTTATATTCATATGTTGGCTTTTTTTCTTTAGAAATTTTTAATGTTAACTGAAATTCAACTAGTAAAAGTACTCTTCTTATTGGAATGACATCTGCTAGTTCCAAAAAGCTATGACAGCAATACGTAGGATGGCTGTTTCATTATGTTTTATTATGTCATAGTGTGCATATATATATATATGCATATATATACATACATACATATATATATGCAAGCACGTAAACATATACATTTAAAATATTTCTTTTCCCTTCATAAGAAAAAGATCCCCCCCCCCCAAATTCTTTTCTTGCCTTCTTTCCCTCTGAAAAATATCTAAGAGCAGAGAAGCATGGCCAGGAGCTCATCAAATTTGGGATCAGTGTGATCTGCAGCAGGAATGAATGCAGGAAAATGAAAGCCTTAAGAACCATCCTGCTTACAGGAAACATCTAGGTCTCAGGCATGAGTGCCCTCGCTGAGCTTAGCTGTCATGATGCTACATGATAGCTTTCAACATAACAAACATTTTTCTGCAAGGCAATTTAGTTGTTTCTGTACAGAAATCAAGCTGCTTTCTGGGTGCAGATTTCATGATGTGTTCTCATCAGGACGAGTAAAGTGGACCAATTCCAAGTGCCTTTCACCAGCATGAAGAAAAACTGCAGTCTCAAGAAGGTTAATGTTTTTTTTTTTTTCAGAAGGTGGGTCCACAAAGCTGGTGCTCTGATACTTTTAACAGCGGAAGATGTTTAGATTAATTCATAAAGATTTAAATTACAATCATATTATTTGTATCCCTTTCAGCTTTCTATACATCTGCATCATGGCAAGTGGCACATATGTAATAAGTCTAATTCAACCTGTCACACAACTGCTTAACTTCATCTGGGTATTGTATCCTGCACATTAAAGGAATGATCCCACTCTGCAAGATTCAAAAGAGAAAATCAGATTCACCTGATTTGTGATCCTTTGTAACACAGTATCCATGGAAGCTTAGAAATGAACCAGAATGGTCTTCAATCTTCAGTCTTGTTTTATTCTACTTTGTGCACAGTTTTTGCTTTGAGTTTTGAGTGATATATGAAAGCCCATAAAATTGGACAGAAGATACATGTAAGTGGTATTCAGGTTTCATTTCTAAATGGGGACATTGCCCTTCTGTGAATCTGACAAATGGACCTCTCTGTCTGCCAGCCATTTCCTCTGGTAAAGCTTTTAAAAGGGCTTTTACCAATCACTGCTGGCGTTCCTAGAAAAAAAGAAAAGTTCTGTGCTGCATGAAGGGAAGCACCTGAATGTTTCAGTGGCATCTGCCTGAAGGGATATGTCAAAGAAGAAATGTTCGAACAACAAGATTTATTAAAGTAAATGTCCAATTTCTACCACAGAAAGCTTGACATCCCTTAACCACAAATCACCTGGGAATATTCCCTTATTCTCTCTCTCACTCTCTTTTCTAAATCTGGATTTATAAGTAGAAGGAAGGGATGATGACTGAGGTCTGATATGACATTTATCTTCACAAGTGAGGAGACTAATAAATCATCAATGACATTACCACAAGTGAGTTCTGAGGTCTCCTCGCAAGTGAAGATAAATGACACATCAGGCCTCAGCCAGCATATATTACATGAAATGCCTAATAAGTCTCACTCTCAGCATAGCTGGATTTGATGAAGATGACTGAACTTATGTTACATCTCAAATCCACCACCCAGGGAAAAAGAAATTAAATTTGCCAGCCAAATAAAATCACCACTGAAACAACCTTAGTACACTTTAGCCTTTTGCCATGCTACTGCTCTGCAGATCTACAAGTAGCAGTGTGGTAGTAAAAATCAACTAAAAATGTCTTTATGAGAGACAGTGTCATTAACTCACTCTCCAGTGCACAAAACATCCCCGACTTTCATGCCTTGGGCACTATCACATGCTTATAGAGACCTACATCCATGTTTGTATGGACATCATGTTCCTGAAATATGTAGAGATAGCTTTTATTTTAGGCATCACAGAGGACTGTAACTTTTCACAACAGCTTGTGACCTTCCTTAGGATCATTGGTGGCAACTTTGTTAAAAAGCTGAGGGTTTTTAGAATTTCTAAGTAGTTTAAGGGTGCAATATTCTTTCTACAATGTGAGAACTACAACGGAGATACATCAAAAGCATTTCTGAACCAGCAGCAGATTTTTAGGCAAAGTGTATAATAATAAACTGGGCATACAGGTTAATACTTCCTCAACTGGATGCAATATCTGGCCCATCATGTGGAGGAAGCAGATGTTTAATCTATATTATGCCATTTGAAAGTCAAAGTGTAATGCTAATCCTGGTTTATTCTGGCAATCCAGCCAGAATTCTGCAGTGTAAAGAAGCTCATTTGAAGCTGAATTTTGTCTTGTGTGGAATTTGCTGGTCTCAGACCTAGTTTCTGAAAAATTGAGATTAACACAGTTGTAGATCTGTGAAGAGTAATGTTGCATAAATTTACATCTCAGGTCTTGTCCAGGTGTACAAATCACCACGCTTTTACCCTTTCTAACACAGCCCTGTCCCATTTACACATATCAAAATGTCTCCAACTTTATTCTCAGATTTTAGTCTAAAAATCTCCTGGGGTAATGCTCCACTTAGAAACAATTTCTCTGCAGTGATATCATAATTCGTATTAATTTAGTGTACTTGCGATCAAGTCCCCTCATGGTAGAAGATGGTCTGAGTGGCAAAGCAACTAAAGAAAACTGCTTTTCTCATTTCTCACAATGTATTTCATTTTGGCCACGTGCAAGAACTACTGAGAATCCAGGTAATGTTAATCATCGGCCTGCAAGGATAAGAACAACCCAAATTAAATACAGTCTTATTAGTCTAGAAGTCTTAGACTTATAAGTCTAGAATTTAGCTTTTGTAAAGGTAATCAGGAGGTAAGATTAATGTAAATATTTATCCTTTGTTTCCCCAAAGTGGTTGCAGAGATCTTAGTAAATGGAGTAGAAATATGGAACAAAATAACTTTGGAAAAGATTTATCTGTTTTCATTATTGAACTTAAGAGACATGAAACTATTTTGGAAAGAAGGGGAAAACCAGGTTGTTTGTACACATTTAAAACTGGCTTGTGAAAGCCCATATGGCTAATGCTAAGTATTAAACTAAATTAGTCAATAATAACATTTCTTGAATTTTTTTTCTTTCAACTTTTTAAGGCATTAAATGAGTTCAGGTTCTGCATTAAAACTTGATTTTTTAAAAGAAGTTTGACAGTAAGACATGCCTATGGGAAACAAATCTTTAAATATCAAAAGAATTCTTGTCTAAACATCAACAATGAGCAATATTCAAAATTCCACTGGAAAATTACTAAATTTCTTCAGCTGAGATTTTCCCTGTATGTATAAATATCTGAAGTAGCATATTTTAGCATACATTACTATTTCTGCTATTGAAAGGGATTTTTTAACTTTCTGTTTCGGTTATGAAAACAATCTAGTTGATAAATAGTTCTTAGGATTCCACTGGAAGAATTGTAGGAAAAAAAAGAATGGGGGGGGTGTTCTGAAAATTGCAGTTGTTAGGAATGACAGAAGAGAGGGCCCTATGGGAATTTCCAATATTTAAATAACAATTTACTACTTTCAGCATCTTCTGGTAAAACTAAACAACACTAACTTTAAAATTGCTACTAAATTCTTTCACACTCCTTCCTAACTTGTGGGATTGTAGCACCCACGGAATTCACAATACAAGAAAATAATGACTTTTAAAAAACCCTGAAGTTTCCATTAGTTTTCCCAATGTGTTTAAAAACAAGCAATTACATAGAAATTTTCTGAGAATCAGAATCATAGAATATTCTGAGCTGGAAGGGACACACAAGGATCATCCAGTCCAACTCCTGGAAGAAAAAAGAGATATAACCTCACTTCTGTTTTGCTTTTAATGATTTGAAAACTTGTCTAGAAAAGCAAGACAGAGATCTCTTCTTTTATATGCCTGTAAAGTATATGCATTTCTTTAATTAGAATTATGTTTACCTTCTCTAGGGACATTTCTTGTATATTACACTATTTCGCGCTCTCTCTCCATTCCATTATTCTTTGTCTTATAGCTTTCTCTTGTGGTACAATGTTTTGATGAACATGGTTTTGTTCAAGCCAAGCTCCAGCTAATTACTTATCTAAGTAATGTTTACTAAATGGAGAAAAAGCCAGACAAGCAAACAAGAAACAAACAAAACACAAAAATAAACCAAACCCAAAACCAACAAGAACAAAAGCAAAACAAAACAAAACAAACAAACAAACAAAAAAACCACAACCCAAAACAAAGCACACACACACACAAAAACACCTTTTGAGAAAACTGAACTCAAAATAATTTCTTTCAGGATTGTTTATTTGCCACTTCGTTCTTTCATCACACACAAAGAACTGATTTGCCACGGGAAGACTATGGGTGTTGCACAGTGATTTCACACACAAACACACACAGTTCTGAGATTTGAAGGTTTTCATGCATTTTACTGTTTAAACAGGAATAATTTCAGTTGGAAAGCCATTCTAATGAGTCACCTAGCTAAGCTCACTCAGCACAGCAGAGGGGTTGATTTCGTGGATTATACACATCCCCAGTGCCTGGTGTCTCGTCTAGCACTGAAAAATCCACTGCTGACAACTCTAAAACATGCCTTGGCAGACTGTCCAACTGCTTAACTACACTCACAGTCAAAGGCTCTTTTTCTCTCCTCCTCCTAAACTAGAGTTTTCACATCTTGAAAGGAAACTGTACATTTACATGCATTCAATAGCATGATAAAATCTAATACTGAGTTAATACCATCAAGCATGGGAACCTGCAAGAAAGATGGAGAGAGACTATTCACGAGAGCATGTAGTGACAGGACCAGGGGGGATGGCTCAAATTCAAAGGGTTTAGACTAGATATTAGGACGAAATTCTAGACTGCAAGGATGGTGAGGCACTGGAATATGTTTCCAGAGAAGTTGTGGATGCTCCATCCCTAGAAATGTTCAAGGTCAAGTTGAATGGAGCTCTGAGCTCTGAGCACAATGACAGGGAGATTGAAATTAGATGATCTTTAAGGTCTCTTTCCACCCAGGCCATTCTATAATTCTATGGTCTTATAAACATTTCTTTTTTTTTTTTTTCAAACTAATGACTTGTAATAAATCAACTGAACAATGAAACAGCACATATGTTTTACACCTGTGCTTTTGAGACATAATTTTAGGACTTAGCCAAAAGTGTTTTAACCAGTGTATTCTCATCATTAAATGGTTTGGTTCTAATTTTCTTTCTTTTGGTTACTTTTAATATGTGGAGAAAATTTTTACCATGTAAAAAAAAAACACTTTGAAAGAAAGATCTTTACACAATTACAATCACAACACATTATTTTTCTATTAATAACCCAAGGTATCTGTGTCTGTGTATCATGGTAAACATTACTGGGCTCATCACCACATGGTGATCCTCTACTGCCCAGGCTGATTTTGGTCCAATGGGCAAGGATTAACAACCATGCCTTTGAAAGGGTTGGCTCCTGATGCAGATACATATTACTTACCTGTTTAGAAGCGTTTTTAAAATAAATTTTTGTGTTAGTCCTTTTTTTCTTTCAAACCATTGAGCTGCCAACTATTGTTTGTCTCAACTGCCTGTCTAGGTTTTAACTTTCCTTACACACCTCTCTTTCAACAACAATTTCCCGCTAAAACTGCACCAAGGTCACAAAGTTGCGCTGCAACAAACCAAGCCCTCTATAACAGGCAACTCAGTCCCTGGGCTGAAGGTTATGGAGTTTGTCAGCCTTTTAAAGCAGATTGTTTCAGCCTAACTCACTCTCTTACGTTTACCATATGTAAAGAATAGCATGTCAGCCCTTATATCATATCATGTACTGTCCCCATTATAGCAAACGTCACAGCTTATGATTAACTTTTGTCTAGTGATTTCTCCTCTGTGACTCAGTTACATGATGCTTCTCTCTTTTGAAATGAAACATAGCACTGTGAGTCTAACTTTTACTTCACCAGAGTATTGCTACATCCATCGCCTGCAGGTCATATCCCATAACTTGGAAGACATTTCCTGCTGCTAAAACAGTCCATACTGTCTGAAATCGTGTAAAGACAGTAAAAAA
>VXAY01002459.1:40311-59422 GCA_013399855.1 Oxyruncus cristatus | reverse complement strand
AAAAAAAAAAAAAAAAAAAAAAAAGACTAGACAAGATCAGGCCTCCTCAGTCCTTAGAACAAATTAGATGTTAAATCTGAAAAGTAGAAGGAATTCAGTAAGGAAGCAGATCTTTTTGAAGACTCATGGAAATTAAGCTGTGAGCAGGGAAGTTATCCACTAATTGTGGCTGGAAGGAAAAGTAGAGACATTTTTATACCTAACCCATTCAATTCCATTTGTGGCTAAGTGCTCAATTGAATTTCTTATTAACACAGTCTCTAGAAAACAATTAATCATCATAAAAAGCAACTTTACTGTCTACAACAACTTCAATCCCCTGCTCTCCCCCGCTTCTGAAACAAAATATCCAATTGCTCTTACAAACTCTATATTTCTTGCAAAATTTCTTCCTTATACTCTTAAAAAAATTCTACTCAGCATTTGAAATGTGGTCCCTTTAGAAATAAAAACATCTTGGCGTTTGCAAACAGATACAGAGTTATTTAACATCATTGCTACGTAGCTGTTAATGTTTGGTAATTTCCTTTAAAAGATCAGGTTTTCAGTTGCTTGTAGCTTTGGCAAACTTCTCAGCCATACACTTTTTCTCTTACTGGATCTCATGCTCACACAAGTGTATCAGAAGATTTCACACAGAAGAGTCTAACAATTTCATAGAAAAGAGGAACCTGCTGTTTATCCTGTCCATGCCTTCTGCAGCAGCTATACCTCCCACATTTCTTAAATTTGGCATAGCAATTCCCAGGCTGTCAGGAATCCCACCTGAGCATTTGACCTGTGTTTCAATATTCCTTATTTCTGCCCCATTGCTGAGCACCCTGCAGGCCTATGCCCCGTGAGTATCACACCTTGTCCTCAGGACACATTGCACACAGAGACAAACTAGAACCAGGAGTTGGTGAGGTCGGAGGGAGGGAGGGGAGAAACTGGGAAGTTGGCTGGAACGGGAAACAGGCTGAACTCCAACATTAATCTTTTCCTTCATCTGTAGTCCTCTGGCCTTTTTAGTTACACAAAGAGTACCTGGAGATAATCCCAACATTTCTAAATCTGCTTCAGTACTAAATTATGATGAAAATCACAACCCTACTATTGTGTGGAGTGAAATATTCAGAAGTATTTAGACTTAGGAAGTTATCCATAAGATGGAAATGTAATGCAAACTAATAGCATCCTGTATTCACCTGAGTATATGCAAGTCATGCAGTAACAAAGTAAAACACTTTAATAATGCTGGAACAGCATTTTCAACTGAAAATTGTTGTCTTTTAATATGTCCCTATATAGGGGATTAAAATCTTCTTTTTACAGACAGTTCTCAAGTCTGCTGCCTTCAGCCTATTGTACTTAATATGGCCTCTGGCTTCTTTCACTCAGGTTGTAAAGTTCTTCCTCCAGCAGAATTTCCTATTCATACGCCAGAAGGCTTTTTGCCAGCTGGATGTTAACAGAGTACACAGAAAGGAACCAGCCAATTCCTTACAATATTTGCTCTAATCTTTATTCTCTCTTTCATATTATTTTTCTTCCTTCTGTTCTCTGCCTCCACGGAATTCTAAATCTTCATACAGGTCTCAGTGTGTTGGTAATGTGGAGTTATTATAAAGCATAAAATCCGCTTTCCCTAGCCTTCCTTTCCAAAAGAAAAGGCTGACTTTAAAATCTAAAAAAACCCTCAACCTAAAACCTGACCCTGAAAAACCAAACGAAACCAACAAACACACAGAACTAAAGTTTGGGGTTTTCTATTTTGTTAGTCTGGATACATTTTTTTCCTGAAAATTTGTTTTCAGAGCTTTTAATTCAATTTAAAATTATTAGCACTACCTGGAAAGTTCAGAAATTGCGTCTCCTCTCTTTACTCTCACTTCTTGACTCAAATTGTGAAGAACTGTAGCCTGGGGGGATAAACAACAGCATTGAACACTTTAAATCATGAAAATGTATAAAAGCTCACAAAATTGAGCTGTGTGCCATGTTTCATTTTCAGAACATGCCTATTTCTGTTTCTGTTTTTATCATCAAATATTTAGCACTTAGGTAATGTCTTGCAAGCATTAGGAAAATAACCCATATTAGCATGTTTTACATATTAGGAGTGGCTCAAAAAAAGAAAATTGGCTGAACATGATCCAGCATGTGCACAGGTGGGCAAGAAGACCAATGGCATCCTGGCCTGTATCAGCAATGTTGTGGTCAGCAGGACCAGGGCAGTGACTGTGCCCCTGTACTCGGCACACCTTGAATCCTGGGTGCAGTTCTGGGCCCCTCCCAGCAAGAAGGATATGGAGGTGCTGGAGCAAGTCCAGAGAAGGGCAACGGGGATGGGGAAGGGTCTGGAGCACAAGTCTGATGACAAGCAGAGAAGGGAGCTGGTGGGGCTCAGCATGGAGAAAAGGAGGGCCAGAGGAGACCTTATCACTCTCTACAACCACCTGAAATGAGTTTGTAGCCAGGTGGGGGTTGGGCCCTTCTCCCAGGTGACAAGTGACAGAATGAGAGGAAATAACCTCAGGTCGCACCAGGGCAGGTTAAGACTGGACATTAGGAAAAATCTTCTTAACAGAAGGGGTTGTCATCCACTGGAACAGGCTGCCCAGGGAAGTGGTGGAGTCATGATCCCTGGAGTGATTTAACAGGCGTGGAGGTGTGGTACTGAGGGATATGGTTTAGGGATGGTCTTGGCAGTGCTGTGTTAATGGTTGGACTTGATCTTTAAGGTCTTTTACAACCTAAATGTTTCTACAGTTCTACGATTTTAAGCGCTAACCATTTATGAGGGCTGCAGCTGGGACCAGCAGCACAGGTGCAATTAGAAGAAGAGTCACTGGTGCCTCATTTAGCTTCTGTGTGCTGCTTGGAGGGTGCGTGTCTGTCTCCAACCCTGAGCCTACCCCCGGCGCTGTAAAGTCAACACTAGGCACATCTATCCGCTAGTCTGTAACAAGTGCCTTGGACGTGCACAGGGAGGGGTAGATTTACCACACATAATCAACCCACAGAGCCCAGTCTGTCCACACCTGTGCTGGAGGCTGCTTCTGAACACACAGTAAATCTGTCTTCTTGCTCTTCCACACACAAAATAGGACTTCTTACCTGTGATGTCCTCCAGTAACACCAGCACAACGTAATAATTCTTTGAGGCTAGAACTTACAGACTGCAATGGTAAAAACACCTAAAGCTCAAGCACTATTTTCAGACGAACTCAACAGAATCCACTTGAAAGTTTAGTCCCAGTACCTGTTGGTCTCCCAGCAGGATATAAGAAGAGCTTGAGGAGTTGATAGCGCATTGGATCTGTGGCTGAAAGAGATCAGTACTTTTAGAGGTAAGAAATTTATGCGTCTGTGGGGGAACAGAGTTGGAGAGAAGGAAGGTAGTGAATATAATCCTGAAGGACTCGATAGGGCTGCACGATTTTTATAAAGTTGTGTTGCTGTTTTTTTTTATTTTATTTATTAATAAAATACTGTTACAAAAAATGTAAGACTTACTGATATCTCTGAGATTTTTTAGCTTTGAGAAAGATGTAACTGGCAGCATATAGCTGCTGTAAGTAGCTTCTCACGCCTTTTGTTGAACTCTGGATAAGGCAGGAAAAAAATTGTGGGATTTTTTGATTTGCCTTTAGAATTGTGAGTGTCAATGTTTTATGATGCAGAAGCTATTCTGCATGACTTATTTAAAGTTATGAGAGAAGTCCTTGTCAGTTTTAGTTTTTCATATTAAGTACTGCTCCTCTCATGTTGTTTTATTTGCCTACCCTTCAGGAAAAAGAAAGAGGGTATAAAAATGAAAAACTACTACTCAAAATCTCCAGAACAATAATGCTGTTCTGTTTCATTTACTTTTGAGTTCTTGATTATCTTTAAGTGTGAAGTCCATTAAATGTGTGAGATCAGACTATTTTTTTATTATTATTATTTCTGTTATGCTTTAAACAGTAATTCTGTGTCCTTGTCTTTTCCTTTTTTCAAGGCACCCTCTCAGGTCTCCAGATGCTAATTATTGTAAGATATGAAATCATTAGATCAGCTCCATTTGTAAAAGAAACTTTTGAAATATCTGAATTTAAGCTTATGTAGACTATGAATAATTAGATAAGCAGATTGAGACTGGGAAAGGAAGGTAATGAGAGAAGGCTTAGAAAGACACATTTGCTGAAGCTGTTCACAAATGGCCATTAGTCTAAACAGTCCCATCTGGCAGAGATTTGTAGGTATTGCAGGAGAGGTAGGTTTTAAGGAAGGATTTAAAAGAGGATAAAGTAATATGATCTTCAGGATTACTGGTGACAGATGAAATAAGTGAGGATTAAAAGCAGAAGCAAAGTTTTTAAGTACTCTGTACCTTTAAGTCCAAGACTTAGGCTGCGAGTTAACTAATTTGTCTTCTTTAGTAGTTTGGAATTTTTTACATATATAGTAGGCTGGAGGGGTTTGGTGGTGGTCTGGACATATATGTGGATACTTTATTTGTATAAGTTTCCTATGTAGGTGAAAAATCAAATGTCTGAGCCTTAACAGTAAAAGTTCAAGGGATGTACTTGCAAAGGCAATCTCTTTTCTGTGTGTAGGTGGTAGGGGTCTTGCAAATGAGTGGTTTGGGTCACTTAAAGGACCATCATCAATGGTATTGGTGAAGGGAAGTTTTGATATAAATTTGTGAAAGTGTGATAAAGAACAAGTCTTGTTATTTTACTTATTGTACAGATGAAGGAAAATTGGCTAAAAATCATTTTAGAGTCATGTGCATGGAGACTGGGTGTGCAAAGGATGAGGGTAAACTATTGCATTGAGTCATGACGTTCAGAATAAACGATAAACCCTCCCCCCACCCCGTGCTTTCTGAACTCTTTGACAGAAAGAGTTAGGTCTAGGTCTGTCTGGATCCAATCTTAGTCCCAGACCTGGTCAACAGTGTATGACTAAAGGACTTATGTAGCACTTAATTGTTTATAAATTGAATGCTTAGAAAGTGATTCAATAGGATTTGGTACACTTAAGTCACTGTTGTAATTGCAGATTTGAAACAGCAACATTCATGCTATACTTGCTAGGGAGCATAGGGGTCAATTCACACACATAGATATTTATATAAATGTATGAAGGTATCCGTCAGCTCTTCTCAACTGCAGTTCAATACTGTTGAATGCCTTTGTGTTTTTCAAAGGCCAAAGGATTGAGCCTTGAGGAGTGGAGGGGTGTTGGACCAGGCCCCATCATCAGCTTTTGCTGATGATTCTCCAAGTATTGCAAACTTGAGAGCTGGTGAGCTTTGAGAAGTGTCCCACTCAGAGGGGAGATGCTGACACAGCCTGCTATGATCCAGGAGGGCTCCAAGAGCCTCTCTTAAGACCCCTGTTTATAGGGTTGCAAGGTAATTGGCTTTATTCATTAGTCCATTTTCACCCAGGCCATTATCCAAGTTGGTAACCACTGCAGGTTTTCAAAAGCTTGTTAACAATGGTACTGCTCCTCTTCATGTAAGTAATGTTATAAGACTGTCAGAAGGTTACTGATTATCCCTTGTCAGACAACAGGTGTCCCTGGTGTGAACAGTGCTGCTGAGCCATGCAAGGTATAGTCAAGGGGCCCTCCACTACCCAACTGGTCCAGCTCACTGCCTTCATACACTCTGTAAGAGCTCATCTCTTGTTGGCTGGTTTATTTGTCTGTTCAACTGTTATTGTTATAAATGATTTGAGGAATGATACCAAGAATTTGACAAAGGAATGTTTCAACAGTGCTCTGGTCACTCTTGTTTGTTTTTCCTTTTCACTTGTAATTTAATCCCAGCTGGCAGCCAGGCCCCAACCGGGCACTGGCTCACATCCAATCACAAGGGTAAAAGTGGTAAAAGGTTTGTGGGTTGAGATAAAGGCAATTTGATAGAGAAAGCAAAAACAAAGTTCATGAAAGCAAACCAAAACAAGGAATTCAGTCACCACTTCCCATGGGCAGGCAGGTGTTCAGCCACCCCCAGGAGAGAAGGGATCCATCACGTGTAATGGTGAATTGGGAGGACAAATATCCTCACTCTGTGTGTCCCTCTTTCGCTCTTCTTTTTCCCCAAGCTTTATATGCTGTGCATGACTCCATATGGTATGGAATACCTCTTTGATCAGTTGGGGTCAGTTGTCCTGCTTGTGTTCTCTCTCAACTCCTTGTGCACCCACTGCCACACTGGTGGGACAGTCGAGAAGCAGAAAAGGCCTTGACTGTGTCTAAGTGCTGCTCAGCAATAATAAAAAGCAGTTTCTAGCACAGATTCAACAAGCAGCCCCCTACTAGATAATATGATGAAAATTAATTCTGTCCCAACCCAAACCAGCATGGAATTCAATTTTTCACTCTCTTCTTTGGAGTTGTAATGAATTAATCATCTAGAGGCTGGATCTGAAGAAAAATATGTCACAGAAAAGTCAGAAAATACCCTCCAAGATGGTTTTGTTTAAAACCCAATATGTCTGGATACTGGTCTAGCAGATGTATTTGTGGTCTGTTTCTGAATATCTCCTATTCGTGCATAAAATTTGAAGGTGGGGTATGGGGTTGGGGTTTTTTTTGTTCTTTGCCCTCCTCTCTTGTTGAGAACACAGCTCTTGCAGTCCTTCACTAAGTGCCTTGTAGAGTTTAGTTTTCTCCAGAATTTGTTGCAGAACACTGCTTTTGGGAGTAGCTTCTGCAGAAGTAGATTTTTGGATTAAAAAAAAGTGCAATAAAAGCGTTCCTCAAAATAGACTACAGAACTGAATGGTGTGCTTGAGGTAAGTGATAACATTAAAAAGTCCAGCATGCTAAGGAGATTTTTGAAAAGTGCTTAAGGGGAAAATGTCTGCAATGAAAACCTGGATAATCCAAAAATATTCTCTTTTTCTCTTTATATGTATGAACTGAAACAATTAGTTTGCTTTGGGCAACTTGAATGCAGAAGAAGAGGAAACTGCATAATCAGAGTTGTTGGAAGTGCTGTCAGGGAGGGGTGAGTGGGTAAGGTGTCAAGAGAGCTATTTTAAAAAGAAAAAACTGAGGTTTTCTAATGGTGGAGGCCGGCCTGCTACCACCCTGTTCACTGCTGTTCCCTTCAGTTTCCATTTTCACTGGTTTTGAGTTTTATCTGTGGTACTCCTCTTATGCAGTTCTTCTGTTTTCCCCGTTCAAACATTCTTCTTGCAGGAAACTTCTGCAATGATTGTGTATTTATGACCACAAAACACAGGTTAGATGCTAGGGAAAGAAATGAAGAAAAATGCCCGAAACCTAACTGAAACCTAGCTGAAATAAAGGGGATCACAGCTGGGAAAAAATGTCATCGTGGATCTCTGACAATACAGAGAATGTTTCCATGTAGGAATTGGAAACCATCCTCTGTACTCTAATCAAAGACACTGCACTTGGCAGACTGTGTACGACAGCTTTTGAAATTCTGTATCTTTCCAGTGAGTTTTGTGTGAATTGTGCCTGCTTAATCAAGGCAAAGTAAATGTTAGTAACCTTTTCTTGTATGTACTACTGAGCAAGTCTTGTACTGGCCGTAGCCGTGTAACACGTGTGGTTACCTATGTGTACGTATACCCAGGTGTGGGTGTGTTTAAAAACATCCATTGAACAGCATGTTAAACTAAGCTGTGCTTTTACTGTTTGGAGAGCCAAGATTTGGTTATTAATGGGCCTTGACACTCACAGGAGCAGTTTGGAGGAGTTTCTCTAACTGGGATCATAGAATGCTGAATCTCCTCAGGCAGGGGAGAAAGCTTTAAAAGTCTGGAGGGGCATCTGGAAAGAGTCGAGGAGATGGAGTAATTTCAGCTTGGAGAAAGGGAAAAGCCCTTTGGTGGCTGAAGAGAGTCCTCCTCGCTCTCTAAAACTACCTGACAGGGAGTTGGAGCCAGGTGGGGGTCAATCTCTTCTCCCACGTAACAAGTGACAGGATTAGAGGAAATGGCCTCAAGTTGCACCAGTGGAGGTTTATATTTGATATGATGGAAAGAATTGTAAAGTATTAGAACAGAATGCTCAGGGAAGCTGAGGAGTCACCATTCCTGGAAGTGTTCAAAAAATATGTGGATGTGGATATGGCACTTGAGGACATGGTGGTGGTGCTATGATATGGCTGGACTTGATCTTAAAGGTCTTTTACAACCTTAATTATTCTTTGATACTATAAATATATATTCTTTAATACTACATATAATTCCAAATTCTCCTCTGCAACAAGGAAAGAATGATTTCAGCTTTGAAAAGGAAGAATAATAGTCTTATCTTTAGGAGATTGGGCTTTAAGTAAAAGTTCAAATATCCACAAAACATCAAAATCATGGCAGTTGGTATATCTGGCTTGGTTTTTTTGGCATTTTTTTGTGTTTTTTTTTTTTTTTTGGTTTGGTTTGATTTGGGTTTTTTTGGGGTTTTTTTTTGGTTGGTTGGTTGGTTTTTTTGTGTTTTCCCCCCCCTGTTTGTTTGGTAATTCTTTTAACAAAAATAAATCCTGAAGTAAATAGTAGGTTTACTTGACAATCATGGAAGGAATCATTTTTATTTACAGATTCAGTGCTAAAATACATTCAGAAATTCATGCATTGGGGCATATAGTATTAGGTCAAAGTATTTGTGTATTGTAAGCCTCAAAGATCATGGTGAAATTGAATCCAGAAGAACTTAGAAATTTACTGGGAGTTCAGACTTACTTTTAGATTCTTGAACTTGTACTCTTGATGTTGTCAATCCTGTTTATACACGATATGTCTAAAATTTGTTCTTTTGAAAAGGGGATTTCTGGTTTATTTGAGTGATAGCAGAAACTTTTGATTTAAGAAATATCATCTGGTCACTGATTCCACTACAGATTGTATAAACACTGGAGATGTAATACAAGATGCAATCAGAAAAATTAGAATTTCAATCTTGAAGACCAGACTTGGTTTGTATTAACAGAGTATTATTATAATTTCGTAGAATCTCCTATTTTGTCTGTATGGTGTCTTATTTCTTTTAAATGTGATCTAAAGTATTGAATGTGTATTAAGAAGACAAATCCTGAACAGTGGCTCTTTACGTGAAAAGAATTAACAGGGTGAAGTCTTGTCAGATGGACAAGAGCCTCTCAAGCTCCTGACCATCACAAGCCTTTAAGCTTCAAGCATCAATAACAATCCTGTCATCCTAAACAGCCTTAATTTTCTAGCCTGGTTTCTTTGAGAAAAGAAGTCTCTCTTTTCTGGCTGAAAATCAGTCTTGGGTTACTTTTGACTGAGTCAGCAAATTCCAGACAGGACTCTGTGCTCTTCTCTAAGTTTCCTGACAAGAGGTGAACAGATGGTAGAAAGGGTACCTGTTTAGCCCTGTCAAGGTGGAGACAGTTATGACCTGACACTTATGCTTTGCTAAATATTGTGGAATACAAACTGAACTTCAGCTTTTTGACTTGTTTTTTTCACCAGTTTCATGACTTACTAGAATTTATCAAGCAAAGTTTTTGGTTTTGGCGTTTTGGTTTGTTCTGATTTGGGGTGTGTGTTTGTTTTGGGGGTGAGTTTGTGTTTGTTTGTTTAGGTGTTTTTTTGGTGTGCTTATTCTTTTTTTCCAGAAGCACTTATAAATTACCTTTGTCAGGTGCTATATAACTGTGAAGGCATGGTCACATTTCCTGCAAAGCAGCAAACTCTCAGCATTCTGGAAGAGAAGTGCTGAACAGGTTTTCCCGCTTTGCTTTCCTTTGGCAAACTGTGCAAAATAAGATGGAGTGTTATGTTCAGTGTCAGGAGTGATGTGTGGTGTTTTATGCAGTCTTGCTCTTCCAATTGCCCCATCTCTGGATACTGTTGTAACACACACCACCACCCCAGCTTCCTTTTAAGGGAATCAGATCACATTAGGAAAGGTGGACATCTAGATTTAGTGTTGCATGTTTGATTTGGAAGAGCTTTTTAACCTGTATTTTAATACAAGCAGAGTCAAAATGTGCTTGCTCTATCGATAGTTATGTGAAAGTACAGTTTCTTTCTGAGATAAATAACCCAGATATCTGAATAACAGATGCCTGCTCCAAGTTGTCCTAAGTTTCCCTTAGATCTTCCCTACAGTCAGTGAGGGAAGATAATCAACTCAAGAGACATGAGGAACCTAGGAAACCTGCTCCAAGTAAATCATTTGCTCTAACTATCCAATTAACTTTGACAGCTAATTTTAGGAGATTTAAGTCTCTCCCTGCTTGTCTGACAATTTTACTGAAGGTTTATCAGGTATTTTATAAACTTCTGAAAATCTAGTTGAAGGAAAAACCTGACAGTCTGTGCAAGCCTTTCAAGGGGACTGCTATAAAGGAGCATATCTGAACTGTGTGGGACTTGAAGGCTGTCTCTGCGTTGTATAATTGATAATCATAGTGCTACCCCGGATTGTCTTTGAGCTGCATGGCTGGGGTGGTGCTCTGAAAGTTGATAAGGCGAGAAGTTGGTTTTTTTGTTCTCTCAGTCTACTGCTCCGCTCATTATCAATCTCCAGCTTCTTTGAAAAGAGGTGACACAACTACATAGAGCTCATTTGCAACGACTGTCATATTGGGTAAAGTAGTGTTTGCTATCTAGTTGTTCTGTTGTCACCAGAAGGATGCTCTAGTGCACGTTTGTACTGATAACTGTACAGTGAAATACTGGAGTTGCCATGGGGAGGAAAGATACACATGTCACTTCTTTGTGACATATAAGCATTGAATGGTTTGGGTTGGAAGGGACCTTAAAGATCAGGCAGTTCTGACCTCCCTGCCATACGCAAGGACACCTTCCACTAGATTAGATTGCTCAGAGCTCCATCCAATCTGGCCTTGCAGGACTGCAAGGATGGGGCATCCACAGCTTTTCTGGGAAACCTGTGCCAGTGCCTCACCACCCTCACAGTAAAGAACATCTTCCTAATACCTAATCTAAACCTACTCTCTTTTAGTATGAACCCATTTCCTCTTGTTCTGTCACTACGTGCCCTTGTAAATAGTCTCTCTCCTTCTTTCTTCAAGGTTCCCTTCAGGTACTGGAAGGCTACAGTTAGGTCACCCTGAAACCTTCTCTTCTCCAGAAATACAGCTGTTCTAATACTTCCTAAGTTCATTTTTCCTCTACAAATTAAACACTTAAAACAGGTTTGAATTCTACATTCTCCTTTCTCGTCTCTAGATGGGAACACCAACCTGTCTAGTAGCGTTAATAGATGTGAGTATACTTCCATATTCACTGTGTCAGCATCATGGTTTTTGCTCTCGTCAGAGGCAGCTTGCTTCTTATTCTGCTCGTAGGATCTAAAGCTGGAAACAATACCAAGCTAAAGAACATTTCTAACTTCAGGCACTTGTCATGCAAGGCACTAGGGTTATATAGGAGCACTGTGCTTCTGAGGGTTTTCTGCTTTGAAATGTTCTGTCCTTGGCTCCACATGAGGATTCAGTGTGGATCTGCACTGTTCCTGGCATCTTTTTCAAAAAGCTCCTTGAGGGGAGGTGGGAAGTGCATCTATGTACTTTGTCATTACAGTGTAGTTCAGTGCTTTTTCATAGAGGCAAAGACAGAGGTGAAGAAAGCTGCAGAATCCTTGTGTATTCTGAAAACCTTCTGTTTTATGTGTAGGTGGAATGGCAGGTGATCCCTTGAAAGCAACATCTTTCTGTACTCTATTGCTGATCTGGTCTTTTATGTAGTGGAGGAAAGAAAAAAAAAAAAAAAAACAAAAAAATCCAGTAGCTAACAAGTATGGATGTGCAATTTAAGGTAGGCACCAGCAATGCTTCATCCTCACTTCTGCATTCCCACAGCACTTGGCTACCATCAACAGATGCTTTTCACCAGAGTGAACCTTCCTGTTGGGTAGGTAAGGGGATAGTTGACAGAGTTGAGTGTGGAAATCTGAGGAGAAATGAAGAAAAGCCATGCCTCTGCTAAAGAAAGGAGAAGGGAATAAAATAGGATGTATTCAGTGAAAAAGCAACAGCAACAAAGGAAGAGTAAGTGAGAAAACTGTCTCCCTTTAGCCACACATGGAAGAAAGTTCAAAGGCCTCAAGACAGGTCCAAGAGTGACAATTCTTGCCAAAAAGCAATGAACTATGATGTTAAGATTTGTGATACGGGTAGTCCAACCTCTATAAATATTAATAATCCTTACACATATGAATGATATCTATGGTCATCTGAATAATATCAGCAGGGATTCTGGATGAGGCCTTAAAACCACGTATCTAACTTGGGGGAAAAGTTATGTATTTGCAGCAATAGTGCACCGGTGTTAGCGGCATTACTTGCATGTGGGATTTTTTATTACCGCAGTTTTAATATTTTGGGTTTTAAATTGGCAACATTCTCCTTGTTGCCTGCTCCAAGGCCTGCATATCATTGCCCCTTCCCACTATGTCAGTTCTAAGAAAGAATTTTTTATTTCCAGAATAAAGAGTGAAAGGAACAGAAATAGCCTGCACACTCACCAGCAACCTAATAAAGTATTTAGTACAGAAGTAAGTGGTGGAAACAATAAAAGACCTGTAGGAGTAAAACTACATAAAAGGACCTCAAATTTACCTCAAAGCACACTTCACTGGAGAGTGGATTTTCAGAAGAATATAAAATTAGCCTGTACAGTTGGCTTCTGGAGAAGACTGCTTAGCTGCAGAGCTCGATTCTAATGCACAGTAGAGAGGAGGGGAAGAGGACAAAGACCTCAAGCAGAGGGCCAGAAGAAGGATAAGCTGATGAGAGAATATTGCTTTGAAGAAGTAGGTTAGCAAAAGGACATTGTCAACCTTTCCGTATGCTACAGTTTTGCCGCATTTCACACCCTGCATGCAGATTGTGCTAAAGCCCTTACAGAAATAGAAGTATGCAGCATGTCCTGTATCCTGCACCCTCACTCTTCTGAGGGAAGAGTGACTTGGGGTCATAGTCCTTGCTGGCATCAGCAGGTTCAGCTTGCCTGGAGTCAGTGGAGCTGAACACCCACTCCTGGCAGCAGTAGTTTGTCCTTGTAGATTTATTCTTATTTTTCATAGCAGAACAACAACAATTAACAGTGTTACTATTTACATTTTATATATTTGATAAAGGTGATAATACAGTATGTAACATTCTGGGTACATTATCCACTTACCTCTGTTTATCACCTGAGATGGAATAATATATGTAAGGTGAAGAAAACTACTTTTATTTTTTTTTCTCTCAGCAAATAGTTTTCCAAATGCACTGCAAAAAGAGGTTTGTTTTCCTTCTGAGTAGATTTTTTTTTTTTTTTTTTTTTTCCTGAATGAATCATTCACATCTGCCTGTTACAGTGATTTCAGCTCTGCAGAAGCACAACTCCTGTGGATGGTAACAGGGATTATCCAGTGATTATTGCATAGAGGTGCATGCATAGAATATTTCAATACTATTATGTCAAGGGCAGATGCTGCAGAAGCACAGCTTCTTGCCTTATTATTTTCCTCCTTCCTTTCCTTTCTTACTTCCAAGCTGTTGTCTGTGTAGGGCTTCCTGTATCTAGAGTAGGTTGGGGAGTGTGGAATAGCCACAGAGAATAAAATTCTAAAGTAGGTATGAGATAATCATTCCAAAAATGATAAATTCACAATGTGTTCTGCTTATAAAAATCCTCCTCTACTTTTTTTTTTTTGAATTGTACTGGGCAAGCCAAGAAAATTCTGAGCAATATGCCTTGATTTCAGATCAGGTAAGCTAACTGAAACAATTAATTCACATCTGCATCACAGTAAGGTCTGGCAGGCAGAGATAGGAAATTGATTTAGAGTTGGAAAAAGAGGCTGCAGCTCCTGTGCCATGCTGCCAAGTCTCAGATTAAGTCATAGCTCCTTCTAGCAGTTTAACTTCTGGGAAGGTGAAGGGAAGGATTTGTTCTGTCCCACCTGGCTGTAACATGCGAAGGATGTCTCGGTCTGCGAGAGCCACGCTGGGTTCCTGTTATGGTCAGTGAACAGGCCTTCAAGGTGAGGCTCATCTTGGTCTGTTTTAGCATTTACATCTGACATTATGGGAGCCATGCCCATGATAG
Organism: Oxyruncus cristatus; assembly: GCA_013399855.1. Lineage (NCBI taxonomy): Eukaryota > Metazoa > Chordata > Aves > Passeriformes > Cotingidae > Oxyruncus > Oxyruncus cristatus. The sequence continues at coordinate 45,377 of VXAY01002459.1, read as the reverse complement.
TCCTGTTTCTCTTCCCTAGTTATGCACCCTGTACAATTACATCACCATCTCTCTGTGTGAGTTAAGCTATTGTCAGGCAGACGATTCCTCACCTGTCATGATCTAACTGGGCATCAGGAACTGTGACTTGCCTGATGTTGAGCAGCATGTCAAAGCTGGAGTAAGGGTTGATACTGCTCAGGTTTCTTGTCTGCAAGTTATGGTGGGTACAACCCCCAGAGGCATGAGCATGGATGAATTCTGCTCATCTTGCATGCTGTTTGTCTGATGCCAGAATAGTGGTTTCTATGTGCCACTGCAAATCTAAGTTTTTTGCTGTCAAGTAATAGTCACATGCTAATAAAGAGTAGACTTCACTTAAAAGTTCAAAAACACAAAACAAAAAGCTCAACCAAACGAGCCAAGATGTGGTCCTTCCTGAAGCAATGGCCAAGTGCAGAAATTACCACAGCAGATATAATAAATTAGATTTTTAATTATGTTGATGAATTGTAAGTCTCTTTAACAGGTAACATCACTGATTTTCACATGTGTGGTAAATACTTGCATTTGTAAATTCAACTTCCCTGAATACCAACAAAATGTTTGACTATCTAGATGAAGTGTGTTTCAGGTTTGTTTCAATTTTTTTTTAATGAATCCATTTCAGGTAGTGAGGGGATCATCCCCTTAATCCTTAACACAAGTTATTCTGGAATGTTGTATCCTGTATTAGAACCATCTCAAAAAAGGAAATAGTGGGTCCAAGTACCTGTACCAAAGTGGAAAAACTTGTCAAGTGTTCTTCAGGGATTTTTTCCAAGTTATGTAAATCAGAGTTAAGACTTATTTACTTCAGTAGGTCATTTGCATATCATCATCATTATTGCTTTGGAGGTGGGAGGGGATATAGTGTTAATGATATTCTCAGTTTGTCATAAATTGAGAAGAGTTGGTAGTGCCAACTGAGATGATGATAAAAAAGAAGCTCACAGAATGCAAGCCAAGTGACCTAGATGTAAACTAGAATATAAAGAGGAGGCAAGAGATGAAAAATGTGCTCTAATAGAGATGCAGACTGGTGGTGGACAGTAAAGCTTGATGAATTCTGAAAGTACTAATTCTTAAATAATTATCCCCTAAGGAAATGTCAGTGCTTGAAACTGGTTAACTGTTTGGATGGTTCAAACAAGCAACGGGGTAGAAATACGCTTGTCTTACGCTGTACCCACAAAAAATGGACTTCAGTCTCATTATGGAGAAGAAGTTGTCTATCATTCTAGAGCTCAGATGTACTAGGCACTGTAATACCTACCAATTAATGGAAGAGACGTGGATAGAAGTGATGAAAAGTCCTTGTAGAGTTCGGGTAATTTCGCAACAGAAATTAGGTAGTAAGAGTCAATCCAGTCAGTCCTTAGAGATCAGTAGCTCCCAACAATTTACTGAGAAGCAATGCAACAGTTTCCAACTTGCCAAAGAGACTGCTGTGGTCACTGTCCATATTGTAATTAGGAAAAGGAATCAGCCTTAACTGATACAGAAACAAAAGCTGGGTCTTGCCAACTCATTGCAAAGATTATGGCAGTTGCTTTAGACAAGAGCTCATGGTCCAATGTTGACCACCTAAGAAAACTCAAAGCTGTATCAATCAAATGACAAATGAAGAGCAGTGGAGAAAATGGGAAACAGTAGAAGACAGAGACAATATGGAAAATAGGTGGAAAAGCTGTCTTACTGCAAAAAGTGACTGTAACCAAATAGTTCCATGATAGAGCTCATGGAGGAATGGAAACAGTGGCTAATCAAGTACAGCAAGTATAAGTGACACTGCATGTCTAGGTAGCCACTAAAAAATTACTAACGTCTGTCCTACCTTTCAGAAATTCTCAAATATAAGACCTCTGGCCGAATTAGTAAGTCAACCTTTTTTTCCCCATTCTGAAGACTGCATGTAAACTATGCTGATGTTTTTACAGAATGTGGATATAAACATTTGCTAGTGATAGTAGACCAATTATCAGAATGGGTGGAAGCTTTCCCAGTAAGAAAAGCAGACACAAGAAAATTAATGAAAGCTCTCCTTAAAGAAGTTATTCCTAAGGATGAAGTACCAGAATCTGAATCAGAGGAAAGTCCTGTTTCACAGCATGAATAGTCAACCAATTTTATAAGAGTTTAGGAATTAAAAAAAAAAAAAAAAAGACTGCAGACCCTTATCAGCCTCAAGCATTTGGGCAGGTAGAAAGGACAAACTGAACTATGAAAGCGAGAATAGCTAAAATCTGTATGCACGCAGGGTTAAAATGTCCAGAAGCATTAAATTTAACTTTGTGGGACATCTGAAATGCCCCAAGACAACCCTTAGTGTTATTGCCTGCTGAAGTTCTTACTGGGATACATTTATCTATCCTGGGGACTTACACCCCAGCCCAAACAAGCTCCTTGAATCCAGACGAGCATTTGACACACTATGTTCTAAGCTTTTAGGAAAGTTTCAAAATTAAAAGGGATAATGGCCAGTGGTACTAACCTACACCTCTGGAAGTACAGGTACATGATTTGCAGCCTGGAGATAAAATTTTATTAAGACTGTTTTCCCGTAAATCTAAATTTGGAAGTGGGAGGGGCTGCAGACTGTCTTATTAAGTTCTTCCTTTGCTGTAAAAGTTAGAGGACAGGAAGCTTGGATCCATCACTTGCATGTTAAATTGCTGTCAGAGGGCCATTCGGTGGGATGAATGACAAGTTGTGCAGGGAGGATCCACCATGGCCTCTGTTTTAAAAAAAACAAACTAATCTTTATTTCTTTTCCAGGGATACTCAGATGTGAGACTTTCTAGTACCTGAGGAAATTAGGAAAATTCTGCAGGTAAATTTAGTAAGCTTTGCCATGCTTTTTACATGGGTAGAGAAAGTATCTGAATTTGTACAGCCTTGTTACAAGGAGGGAAAATCTTTATTGTAACTTATCCCAAACAGTAGTCCAAATTCCTAATAAATTTAACTGTTGGATATGAGACTCACCTTCCAAGCCACTTAGCTTTGAGCATTCCTCTTTTAAGGATCCTTGTACCAAATAACGTGCCACAGACTACTTTATGGACAAATACTACTTTCCACCAAGACCACACAGACTCACAACAGTGGGAGGTAAATCTCCTAGAAGCAAAGAACAATTACCCAACATGTAAAACATCATGCTTGCCCCACACAAGCTCCTATATACTAGTACTCTGAGCAACCTTAATGGTTGTAGCTAAGCAACAGAAGTAAAAATAGCAGAAATACTTGGGGGATTAAGCCATACACCTTGTCCTGTACCTGGGGGAAAAGGGTGGCATAGGATATGTGGTAAGAGAGCTCACAGAACTCTACCAGGAGATTGGTTGGGAACTTATGGCTCAGGAGCTTCAATTTCTTATATTTGTGTTCTCAAACTTAGCTATGGTATTAGGACCAAATGTTACAAACATTTGCTTATAGGATCAAATGTAGTAATTCCCTAGTAGAAAGTCCCATCACGTTCCACTTCTTATCTGGTTGGGAGTGAGTGAATTAGAAAAGGTCTTTGTTAACACTTCAGTGGCAATAGAAACTTAAGGCAATGACACTGCTGATGAAGTTATGACATTCCAAGAAAAGGTTCGACAACACTCCAAAATTACTGAGAAATAGAATGTCATAGATACTTTGTTAGCCTCGCAAGGGGGAATGTGCACAATTATTAATACCACCAGTTGCATGTTTGTTGACTAGAGTGGGAGAATTTTGGCGGGTGCCTGGAATTTGTGGTAACAAGTAAAATTAATGCATATAATACAATTGGATAATACTTCAGCAGGATTCCAAGATGTATGGTCTTGGCTCACCTCCTGTATATCAGATTTAAGAGCCTGGACAAAATGAATTCTTTATGGATTATTGATTTTTATAATAATCTTTGTAAGACTGTTTGTATTTAACATTGTAACATTTGGTGTATTCAACTGGACTTAAATCTTAGATGCTACAAATATCCTGCTCCCATATAATAAATAACATGAACATTAATAAAAGCAAAGTCAGGACTGTTCTGTAGAGGACCATTATACGATTAAAATTTAACAATTGCAGTTTAACTTTAGTAGACAAAACCTACAGGTTGTGATACATGAATTATAATGACCTTATTGCAGCATGTTGAAGAGCTAATGACAGAACCCACTGAAACCAGCCTAAGAGGGTGTGAAACAGGATAAAGAACCCCTGCCTCTTGTATCTTGCATAAAAATATAACTGTCCAATAATGAAACAACAAGCAAATCAAACTGACAGTATGTAAGACCCCGGATCTTAACACTACTATTGGTCCAAGCTACTGCTTGAGGGGTAGGAAACTTGGATTGTAGTGGTACAACTGCCCAGGGATTTTTTTTTGTTCAGGTTCCCTCTCTGGAGGCACCCAGCTCAAGCTGTAGCTCTATTAATAAAGATAAATTTATAAAAATATACCTCTTTTTGGCTTCCTGGATCAGTAGGGTTCTAGAGTTGAATCCTGTTTTGGTGGCTGGCATGTAAAATTTCCGTAACATGTGGCCAGTCTCATGATGTATGATGGATGTGTAGACAGGCCAAGTGTCAAAAGGATTATGGGGGCACAAGTAGCAGAATTAAGAAAGGAAAAATTTTAACCTACCTTTTTTTTGTTGTTGTTGTTAATATATTCCTAAATGAAAAAAAAAAAACACCAAGAGTAATTCCAAAGTGTTTGAATTAAAGAATGTCTTCCTTTCATTTAAATTGTTAGTCATGCATTAGTAAAGCAAACTCTCCACTGAGGAAAAACAAGATCAAAACCCACATACCTCAAATCCCTGACACCAGTCTGTGTTTTTAGTTATGTATTCAAGTGTGTTGGATCCTGAGTATAGGTTTAATCAATAACTAGATAGCACAATTACTAGAAAACTTAGTTTCCTGCACTTTCAACATGGGAAGTTAGGCTTTCTCAGTTTAGTTTCTGTGTTTTAGTAGTAAGTTTCTTGCTTGTGGTTTGGGGGGGGGAGGGAGAGTGTCGGAGGCTAAGGATTTTTATTTTTTTTTTT
>VXAY01002459.1:8589-40257 GCA_013399855.1 Oxyruncus cristatus | reverse complement strand
TTTTTTTTGAAGCTCATTAGATGAACTGTCTTTGCAGCTGGAGTGTGCAATGAGGTATTTGAAGGTGAATCAAACTGTCCAATAGGAGGACATGGCTTAAATGTATGGGTTTCCAATTCTAAATCTAAAACTAAAAATATGTATTTGTGTGGGCACACGTTTATTGGAAGGAAAAACAAGTAGTGGCACCGCTATGCTATATATCCAGGGATTGTTTTTTTCATCAGAAAAAAAATGCATGTGAGTTTAAGATACTGTCTTTATGCAAGCAGTTACACTCAAAATTTATTTAAAGAACTTGTGAAACTACGTGTGTGGAAAACACATCTCTACAAGTACATATGAAAAGGAAGACATGAGCACGCAGCCTCTAATCCACCATGTAGCCCCGTATGAGTAAGAATCAGATTTCCAGGGTCAGGTGAAAGCAGTAGTCTTTATTTCCCCTTTATTTTTCTTCCGTGAGCTTCAGTAGCTGCAATTTCTGTGTGTAGGTTGACCTCTGAACTTGGACCTGAGGTGTTATTCTTCAGTAGAGTGGCGGTGGTGTGGGATACCCACAATTCCTCTATTAGCACTTCTAAACTGATTTAGAACTACCTTTCTCCTATCTACCAGTGAATGAGCAACTAAGAAAAATTTTGCCACAGCACATGCTGTGCTTTTCTCCCCTTCCATGGAGTTCTGCTGAAACTTTCTTGCTTATACGACTTTTAAGATCATCTGATGAGAATATGCATCAGGCATAACAGTGATATTGCACATGGACAGGATCTGAGGTGACAGGGTATTTATTTTTTCCTAGAGCGGCGAGTTGTCTGGGAAGGATGTGCTTACAACCTAGTATGTATTCCCCACATGTGCATGCACCTCCTATCTTTAAAAGCAAGAATGTGAATTTTTCAGAGACAGAAAACTTATCTTCTGTTTTGCTGTTCACACAAGTCCTGAAGTAGTAGACACATTCCCAAAGATTATCTCAGGGATGATGTCCACAGGCTGCTGTAGGCAGTGGGGTGAGGTGCTGAATGCAAGTTGCAGTATCTATCACTAATTTTAATGTCAGGGTAAAACCAAGAAGTTGAGGAATGTATATTGATCTACAAAGAGTGAAGAACTAAATTAGCTGAGTTAAACCTTCAGAGTTAGAGGTGTGGAGACCTTATAGCACCTTCCAGTATATGAAGGGGGCCTGCAGGGAAACTGGAGGTGGACTCTTCATCAGGAACTGTAGCGATAGGACAAGGAGTAATGGATTCAAACAAATGAAGGGAAATTTAGGTTAGATATATGGAAGAAATTCTTTACTGTGAGGATGGTGAGGCACAGGAACAGGTTGCTCAGAGAAGCTGTGCATGTCCCATCCCTGTCTAGTGCAAGGTGTCCCTGCTCATGGCAGGTGGTTGGAACTAGGTGATCCTTAAGTTCCCTTCAAACCCAGCCCATTCTATGATTCTAAACCCAGTTCTCTACTGGAAGCATTTCACGTTCTTTCACACAGCTTGAATTTTGCCGTTAACTGTCAACAAGCAGAATTTTACCGGCTATACGTGAATTATTGCCCTAGGGGGTTGTAGAAATGAAAAACACTGTTTCATTTTAGAAATGCCCTTTTCTTTGCAATTAAAATTTCATTATGATATTTAGGCATATCAGTTTAGGACATGTGCCTAGTAACTGGATCAGCATTAAAGACTTTAACATTGCTTTTGGAACAGTTGGTCTCAGGATTTATAATCCACAAAATGAAAGAACTTAGATAAAGGATAGGAGCTTCTATTGCCTGTAGTAGTAAATGCTTTTATGTAATTGGTAAGTTTATCAAAATACATATACTCAAGGGCCCTGAAGTGTTTAAATCTTATGTTGCCAAACTCAAGTTAACCAGTTAAATTGTGAACCTTTTAAAAAACCCTCAGTATGAATTCAGCTATTGTGAATCATTCACCTGACTTGCCATCCAGGGAGGCCAGAATGGCTGCCACTGAATGTCTATTTCACAACCTTTTGAGACTCTGTGAAGTACAATTTATGTATTAAAATTGGACAAAAGAGGAAAGCCACGCTCGGGGCATACAAACAAAGCAAACCATAAAAGCCAGAGGTTTCCAATTTAAATATGTAATTTAAAAGATGCTCTTGCTTTTGAATTTGCAGGGGTTTGTCAGCATATGGCTGTGCTATAATGCTATTTAAATGCAGGGTTTTGTCTACATCAGCTTTCTGATTGAAACAAGATAAAAAGCTGTTTGAATTCATTATTCAGGTGTATTTGTAGAGCAAAAAGCTGTTCCACACATGTGTCAAGCCAGATTTTATTTTTTTTTTTCATTCTATTTGGTTCAGAGATTGTGGTTCCTTCTACATTTAAGACAGAGAGAAATTCTCTTACTTAAAATTGACATTGTGAAGATATCACTTTCCTAGCAGATACTTAATAGCATGCGTTTTACTTTTCTTTCAGAATAAAAAGTTCTTTCTGGAAAGAATGTTAAAGACAAGCATAGTAGAACTAATTCATGCCCCTATTAAAATTATATGATGAAATGCTATTATATAAGCATACAAACTTTAGTCAGGAAAGTCTCTACAGACAGCAATTCTTAACACATCACTTGAGCCTTATCCAGCAGGTATGCTTGTATTTCTGCTTGTTGCATGTCAGTGCTGAAGAACAGTTAAAAGTAGTGAAATCTGGTTTGGAAATATCATCTTTAAACACAGCTGCTTCTTTGAGTCACTAACACTTCAGACTACCTCGCAGACTGGACAAGCAGGGTCTGTTTCCCTTCTTTAAAACACAGTCTCTTGTTGCAAAATAACTTTTCCCATTTCTTTACTTTTGTCCTTTGAATTCAGTGCTTAAAGCATTTGCTTAAAGCTTCTTTTCATCCTCCATTCAACATACTTAGTCTTATACCCATCGCAAAACACCTTCTACGTGCCTTCTCCCAAAGCTTGTGCTACACTATATCCATTCTGCTTGAGCAGAAGTAGCAGATTCCTCAAACTTCCATTGTTAGCACTTCTGTATTATTTTTTAACTTGTTTTCCTCTACTCTCCTTCAACTTCTCTAATATTTTTTTTTTCTTTTTCTGTGCAGGTTCTTGTAAATTGTAAGGCTTGAGGTTCATGATTTTTCCTTAATAATCTTTGTAGGGAATCTCATGCCCACATGTGTATTACTTACTAAATCTAAGTCAGTAACTCAGCTCTATGCTTCTGCCCTCTGTCTCTTTTCTTCAGCCCATTACCTTCTATATCTATCACTAGAGGATAGTGGCTTTAAGTGATGTATCCAATGGTGCCTTCCTGATTAGCATAAGGTAGTAAATAGTACACGTGGGATGATTCAGATGTGGGGGAAGAAAGCCTTTTTCATTACTTTTCCCTTTGGTCCTTGTTTTTGGGAATTAGGGTGGTAGTTGCTAAATAGAGAGCAGAAAATAGTATTTGTCTAAGGAGATCAAAGAAGTACCTCATATCCAATGGTTTTATTCCTGAATGGTTTGTTCTGTGGTGGACTAAATTCAGTTTAATTTTCTTCTCTTGCTTTGCTTTCTTTTCCTTTGTGTTACCAGTACAATCACATTAAAAATCTCAGAGCTTAAATTCCTTAGGAGAATAGTCATTGCCCAACTACCTAACCTGGATTTTTGCTTTGTAATTTTGTTGATCAGAGAGAATTTTTCCCCCCCTCAAGTAACAAGAACTTTTGCTTTAAAGCCTTAGAAATTTTAGAGGAAGATGTCATAAGGAGCCCCTTTTTGGTACCATTTGCATATATATAATATTTTATAACAGAGGTAAAGGCATGCAGATGAAGAGCATTGAATGTGACCTACTTGTATAGGTCTTAAGCCATAACTGTATTTTTTCAGTATCTTCTTGCTAAAAATTGCCCCCAGTAGTAAGAGAGACAAATGCAATATGTAGATTGACAAGAGACAGGATCCCATATCACACAGAATGGGTCAGGTTGGAAGGGGCCACAGTGGGTAACCTGGTCCAACCTCCCTGCTCAAGCAGAGTCATCCCAGAGCACATGGTGCAGGATTGTGTCCAGACAGTTCTGGAATATCTCCAGTGAGGTAGGCTCCACACTCTCTCTGGGTGATCTGTACCAGTGCTCAGTCGCTGCACAGTAAAGGAGCTATTCCTCACGTTCAGGTGGAACTTCTTGTGTCTAAATTTCTACCTATTGCCTCTCATCTGATCCCCATGGATCCCAGTCTGCATTCCCATGGCTCTTGCATTGCTCAAGGAACAGGTAGAGGAATTAGGGATGAAGGAGGGAAGTTGATTCTAGAAAGCAGGGCATAAAATGTTCTAGGTTTTCCCTTTTGTTTCGTGCTATGCAACTTTATACTTTAATCGGCATTCAACAAGAGTATTTTCCCCAGGCTCAGCCTGTTTTGCCTGTGGTGGTAAATGGTAAGTGCTACCTGTCTTTATCTCAGTCCATGAGCTCTTCCAGCTTACTTTGTTCCCCTCCTGCCCTGTTGAGGAGGGGGACTGTGAGAGTGGCTGGGTGGAGGTTTGGCATTCAGCCAGCCAAGGTCAACCCACCACAGCACCAAAGCTTTGCTCAGTGAAGATGAGGGAGATCAACATGAAGGCTACATCAGGAGCCATGAAAGAGGCATGACTAGGACAGCTGTTCAAATAAATTAAACATTTCCCTAGGCACTTTTACACTTTTTTTTTTATCGTAATACGTCAGTCACACCTTCCAGATGTGTCTCTTCTAGCTCTCCTCCCCCTAGGATAAAGGACAAAGAGTATAGTGGCAATATTATGTCACTCTCAGTGTTGCTGCAAATGTCCTCAACAGCCTGGGGGAGGGAGAGGGTGGGGAGTTTGTGAAAGGAAACAGAATGACTTCCAGAGCTTTAGTTTGCATTATCAGGCCTGATATTTGATCATCAGAAGCACTCAAATGACAGAATATGTATAGTGATGGTACTCTGTGTGATTTTTAAAATAACTTTAGTATAACTGGGTGGGCTTTTCTGAGCACATGGTGGTGTTTGTTTGTTTCTTAAGTTGGGTGTAACGCTGAGGATGTGATACAAAAACCATACTTGCTGTAATTATGGTTGTTCATCAACCCTCTGGCACCTGCAGGTTTTACTCTGTCATTCTTGCTCATTCAGGTCAAGCATTACAGTGTCTCCTGTACACATGCTGCCACATGTGACCTTGAGGCAATTCCTTTCAAAGGCTTTTCTTCTTTTTTTTTTTCCCTTTCATCTCTGCTTATCTAATAAGGTTGCAGTTATGTCATGGTGTTCCAGAAACATGTAGCAGCTATAACTGTCATTGCCCTGGTCTTTATCTGTGAGCTCCCTTGTCTGTCAGCCTGCTGAGCTACCGAGCAAGCTTCCACTATGAAGATTCTGAAATGATACACTTTTGACAATAGAAGAACACTTTATTCCCATTACATGTAGCCTTAAGTATACACATTACTCATACCAGTGCTGTCATTTATTGACAGTGTTGAACTGTCAGTGATCTAGTTAGCACAGTTTGGTGCTGCAGCTTCAGTTGCTAGACAGAATGACATTTTGCTCACGGAGCTTGTTGTTACATTTTGATTTTATACATGGGATTAAAGCCAAAACACAGGCTGGTTTAGAAGGAAAAAAACACAGCCAGGAGTGGTTCACTGTTTGCAAAATGTTTCACAGAATTTGGGTATAGATCTCAGCTTGTCCCAAACTGGGGAGTTGAATTCTGTGGGTGGGGTTTTTTGTTCTTTTGGAGGGGTTTACATCTATAAGTGTGGAACTGTTGAATATTGATGAACCTGAAACTAATGGAAATATTAGATCACTTAAAGGCCCCACATTAGAATGGTATACAAGAGATTCATAAGAAGAGTCTTCATTCCGAAGAAGATAATTCTGTGGGGATTTAAAAAAAAAAAAAAAAGAAAATAATTGGTATGAGCACAATATGAAAAAGAATGTGCAAATATGTGTTTAATAGGGGTTAAGAATGGCTTGTGCTGGTAGTGGGCAACACCATATCGAGGACACTGCTCCAAGAATGTTGATCCTTGTAGTTAAATGAAAAAATGTTGCTGATATCATGGTGAGAAAGTCTTGCATTGTGATAGGACCACACCTGAAGTGATTAGTCAGCGGTGAAGACAAACTCAAGAAACATGCTAAGGACCTGAAAACATTCCATGTTGTATATATGAGGGTGTCCTGACCATTCAGATGCATTCCTTGTGCTTGTAAGTGCAAAAAGCCATCGTGATTAAAGATACAGACACAAAAACCTCTTCCCCTTTATAAGGCCTTGCTCAAAGCTTTGACACACTACATTTTTGCCACTCCAAGTTTTTATTATCCTGATGCTCCGGAAAGATATATTTGCCAACTGACTTTAATATAAAGTACCTAAACTTTAGAAACTCCAAGAAAATAGCACATTCCTCTCAACCTGCTTCAGGTGTTTTAGCGCCATTATGGTCAGATTAAGGCAACAAGTAAGTATTTTCAATGTGTAGGGCTTCATAACTACAGTAATTTACCCATGTAGTGTTCCAAATCCGTATTTCATGAAAGTTTTTCTACAAAATATCCTGACCTAACAGCCAGTATCATTCCACTGCATTCATCTGGCATTTATGCTGAGTCTAGGCAATTTAATTTCTACTGAACACTTTTGCCACTGGCCTATGTCGTACTGCTTAAAAAAAAAAAAAAAAAAAAAAAGAAAAAGCATTATTTCCCACCTCAAAAGTTAAAAAACTTTTAAGTCAGGTCTCCAAAGGCACATATGCTTTCTAAAATCAGGGCTCACTTTATTAATTTTCTGGTTTCGGAGCCTTCATAGTATATTTGGATCATGATTTTGTCACATTCAGTAGGCCCCGAGTTAGTAAAATGCAATGTTCTTTTTTTGATCTGAAATTTAAGCTCTTAAGGGAAGCTCCAAATGCTGAAAGACAAATTGCACTTTCATGTAGGAGTGTAAAGCAGAGATGCTTGTAAGTGATATGGAAAAGTCACTTTGAACCTCTTGTTGCATTACTGAGGCTTGTGTCTTAGTCCATGAATAGAATTTGAACACAATGCTAATCACTGTTTAAATTTAGAAAAATCGACATTTAGGTCTGTTTTCCTACCCTACCTTTTCAATAAATACAGGCAAGTTGGAATAGTGCAGCCATTGTTTTCCCCAATGTTCTTGGAGTTCTGCTGAATGATGTACATCTAAGACTTTTCCTGACTGTTTGGTGGGAAGGGACCTGAACACACAACCCACAGTCTTCTCACATGTCAATATGTTTGAACAAGAAGAAATTCCCACTATGTTTGTCATAAAGGCTGCGTGTATTTGCCCTTTCACCACTGTACTCCGAAAAGAGTCAGAGATGCAACAGGCAAAGAATTTACAGGGATTTACATAAGCACAGTGAGAAGCCTGCGTGGTCTAATAAATATATCATCCTGTCAGACCACCCTCCTTACACATGTCCTGTTTCTTCTGTGAGGATACACACATAATTTAGGAGCAGACACATCAAGTGGGATGCTGAGTTGGTGTTGCCTCAACCTGTTCTTGGTACCACTTGTGCAGTCGTCTGCCTTCCAGACGCTGCCTTTTCAGCACAGGAGAGAGAGTCTCTCGCGACAGACAGTACTGCTTTAGCTGTGCAAGGGTGGGAATAGAAAGATTTTAGATCTTTATTTAGGGGTGTTATCTTGGTTCTCCACTAGCTTTAGCCATGATTTCTTTCCCTAGAGCGGAGCGGCTAACTCACTCTCTTCTCAAAATTAGCTTTTTTTCACTATCAATAATATCCATTGAAAAAAATTGTCAAAATCCCCACAAACAAACAAAAGTACTCCCTGAAAATCTGTGAGAACTTTGTGAGAAACTAGATAGCAAAAACTAAATACGGGAGAAGAGAGAGAAGAATCAGGAATTGGAGAGGATAGTAATTAATACATCTTAAGCTCCACTCATGTCAATTAATATTCCTTTTACTGTATTTTCATTCAGACAGTGCCTACTGTAGACCATCAGGACCTTTAAAGCTCTAAGAAACATTAAGATATTGAGAAGTACAACAGACTATTTTTGGCAGGTTGTAATGTCATAACATCCTTGAGTGTCACACACTTGTGTTCCTTCCAGTTTTGTAATGTGGCAGGGGGTTGTGCAAACTGTATCTCTTTTCTGAGGCTCCAGCATATCTGATAGCAAAACCCTCATATTCTTCCCTTCTTTTCTGCACTCAAGTAGGTTTTGCAGTTTGGAAAGCGTGCTCTAACGGCATAGTCAACCTTTACAGGAATGTTTTCTGGCATGCATTTCCATCAGCTGTCCCTTCAAACATCTCAAAGTTAAGAAACTGCAGCCATAAATCAGCCATCTGGTAGCTGATGATTCATCTCTGTCCCTTAGAAATAGCAGTTTTGCTTTGCTTTTCCTTAAGACCTGGGTTTTCCTGCACTCACGAGAGAACACATTTTCAGGAGACTCATTGAGTTCAGGACTACTGTCCTCCTTGACACACTCTTTTGAAGAAGCACTGGTAGTGACAGGTGTTTCTAGGGCCAAATCGTTTCCATGTGAGAGTGAAACCATGTGGGTTTCAGAAGCCATGGATTTCAAAGTACTCAGTGTCATCTCCTTGACATTATAGTATTAAATTATGCTGAAACAGAGCTGCAGAGTTCTCCTACCTGTCTCTACACACTTTCAAACACCCTGCCTGTAAATAATGTTGCTAACTCTTCAATTCTTTCTTGATATTATTTTAAACCTGGGGGGAAAAAATAAGATACTTTCACTTAGTTATACTCTCTTTCCTGTCCTGCCTGTAAGTCTTTGAGAAAATAAAATGTGAATGAGGAAGAACTGGTAAAAGACCATTTCTCAGTCTCTAGAAGTTTTTATTTTATGGGAAAATAATTCCTTGTTATTTTAGCACTGTTGGCACACTTAATTTTTTTTTTTAAAAAATATCATAAATGTTCTAGTTCTGCATTTAAAGAAGAGCCTGATATTTGTATACTAAAAGGTGATAACTACTGAAGTTATAATTAGAATGTTGGGGAAGAGGGAGGAAATGGTATAGTAATTAAGGCTGAGCTGTCCTTTAAATTCATCTCCATAACATTTAAATGCATTCATTAACTCAATGCGTAATTGGGAGGCACGCCATTAATGCAACAGTTTTGAATGTTTATCAAATTACTTCCAATCATTGGTGTATCTTGATGATGCCTGGCAATCCAGTGTATGGACATCAATAAAATACTAATTATGGAATACTAATTGTAATCACTCCGTAAGGTCTAAAAAGAAGCTTCACTGTTTAAATTAAATTATATTAATTTTATTGACTTAATTATTGAAGGATGAGCTGTTCCAAGCGGTAAAATTCTGAACTGACATTTCAAATTACTTCCATACTTATAATTAATGCCAATTCTTCTAAAAGCAAAGAACACAAACAAATAAATGCTGGAGATAATAGGTCATGCAAATTAACACACACTTGCTCACCAACTGTTGAAAAATAGTTTGTTTAAAAATAGGTTGTGCAATATTTTTTCTTTTTAGTAGAGACAAAGAACCACAGAAGATCTATAACCTCAAACTGTTTTTTAAGTAAGCCTGCTCCCCTTGTCATGTAGTCAGATAAACTGCAATTGCAATAAGAAGTGCTTGTTAACGTAGCCCACCACTTGATCTGATTTTTTCTTTTTTCCTGTCTCCTTCCCTCTCTATAATTTCGTCTAATCTCTGGGCTCACAGCTAACCTGAAGGCAATATAGATGATCATTATTCTTTTAATTCATAAAGGCTATAGCATTAATAATAAAGGGAATAATCTGTGTTGAAGCAAATGTTGGTATCCAAAGCTAACAGCTGTTAAAGTAATCCTAGACTTGGTTTCCACTGCATTAGGAGCTATTTAACCCATGTTTGTCTTTCACTCGTAAAAATGAATTAATTACGTATAGGCATTTCGTAAACTTTATCAGGATTTATTCACAGTTAAATGATTAGTTTATAAAATTATTATGCAAGCAAATATTTTCATATTCAGAGCTTGGGTTTGTGTCATATAACAAAGAATTAAAAGGCAGTTTGGAGGGGATAGAGTCGTGTGCTGCTTTTGGCTGGGGTAGAGCTAATTTTTTTCACAGAATCTAGTGTGGAGCTGCATTTTGGATTTGTGCTGGAAACACTGTTGGTAACAGGAGGATGTTTTACCTATTGCTCAGGAGCTCTTTGACAGTGCCAAGTTCTTTTCTGCCTCTCCCACCATTACTCAGCAATTGGGATGTGGTGTTGCCTAAAATGGTTTGGGGAGAAAAAAGACTCCGGCCAAATTAGATAGAGGTAAGATAAGGAATAAAAGGTTTTAATGAGCTTCTAAGCTTCTAGGAAATACCATATCTGCGCGCTCCCGAATACAGTTGTTCACATCTTTTATAATGAGTTCTGTCCAATCCTGATAGGCCACGACTAAGTTCTGCCCCCCGGCATGCCTCTCTGGAATTGGGTCTGGGGGATTTTCGAGAACCCCTCTTCCTCATCTTCATCTTCCTCAGAGCTCGTGATGTTCTTGGAGGCTCTCCAAAGTTCTGGACCAGAAGGTCGTTGTGTCTACACCTATATCTTCTTGCACAAATTTGGGGTGTTTTCTACATTTCTACCTTGAAAATAAGACTAAACACATTACTGGGATTTAGGGGAATTGATAGAGGAATGGGTAAGAGGGTTTAGTATGTGTAGCTGCTGTGTGAAAGGGCAAAGGATCTCATTCTACTACATAAAAATCTACATTTGCTATATAACTACTTCTAAAATCTATAAAATTAAAAAAGATCAAAACTCCAAGGCATCATGGGATGCACAAGATGTTGGGAGAGGGCACAGCTGGGACACCTGACTCCAACTGACTAAAGGGATATTCCACACCATGTAGTGTCATGCTCAGGACATAAAGCTGTGGGAAGAAGAAGAATGAAGGGAGGGACATTTAGAGTGATGGAATTTGTCTTCCCAAGTTACTGTTACACATGCTGTTACATATCCCCTGCTCTCCTGGGGATGGCTGAACACCTGCCTGCCCATGGGAAGTAGTGAATGAATTCCTTGTTTTGCTTTGCTTGTGTGTGCAGCTTTTGCTTTCCCTGTTAAACTGTCTTTATCCCAACCCATGAGTTTTCTACCTTTTACCCTTGTGGTTCTCTCCCCCATCCCAACAGGGAGAAGTGAGTGAAGGGCTGTGTGGTGTTTAGTTGTCAGCTGGGGTTAAACCGTGACAGATAGATATGGGAGGTACTGCTATGTAGATGTTTTGGGGCTGTGGTAGGGTTTTGGTACCTCACAGAAGTAAAGGCTTCTTGCTGTGTGCAGGGTATTTGAAAGATATTTGAAAGGGTATTGTTGGATTTCTTTATGCTGCCACAGGTATTGCATCTATGCATATAAGAATAATTTGTTTTCTAGGTCAGGTCTTCTTTAGCACATAACTGAAAGCTAAGCTTTATTCTTAAAGACATACTAACAGGACAAATGGGACAGAGCTAAGATACCTTAGGCATGCAAAAATCTAGGATTTGGCAGAATGTGTGCTGGGATTAACTAAAACTGTATCTTTTCTGGAATATTTTGGAAATTACTGTATAACTTGAATTATATATCTCTAAATAGCCTCAGACATCTTTAAATCTGTATCAAATGGATTTCAAGTTCTCCAGGTTTTCACCTAGAAATATTAATAAGTAATTGAAATTAATGTCATTGAGTTTCCATTACTTTGAAATAATGAGGTGAAATTATATAATGAGAATGTTTTCTAGGCAAAGTGCAACCATTATAAATGTGAAAGCAAAGTCTTTCTTAACTCTTGGTATACTTGCATTTCAACTGTGGAAGAGCCCCCGATAAAATAACAAAAGCTTCAAAATCCTGTATTTTTCAAGTGAAGTTAATTGTATTTACTGTAAAGCCTATTCTGATAGGAACATACTCTTATGCACAACCAGAGGTGTGTAGGTTCAAGCAATCAGAATTAAATTTTTACAGCCTTGTATTGAAATTAGAAGCTGCTTTCAGACAGAATCAAAAAATTAGGTCAATGTTCATTGAACTCAGCATACTTGGCAAGTCCTTTACTTACAGAAGTATAATACCTGAAAGGATAACTGCAAAATACACAACTCTCAAAAAAGGAGAATTTTTATTCCTTCCTTATTACTGGTGGGAGTTTATCAGAGTTCATTAAAAATTTTGTTTTTCTACGTTTACAGAAAATTTCTTGGGGCAGTACACTCTGTGGTGTTTGTCTTTATATTTCCTTGTTATATCATAATTACATAATATATCTTAATTTCTATAAAAGATGTAGCAACGCTTACTCCATGTATTTATTTGACATTGTTTTCACAGCCTGACCTCTTTTTTACAAACAGTTATTGTTAGTAAATTGTGCCTCTTTCCTTCCTCACAAAAAGCACACCACCCTGATGTACTGTATTTCTCCCGAATTATCTGCATTCCAAGATATATTAATGGTTTAGACTGGAATGTTTCAGATGCTGGGAGCTAGTCTAAGAATTTTTAAATCTTTATTTATTTCATTTTTTTTTTCTGTTGTTTCATTCATTTATTTGTGTAGCAATGTTTTTAAACTGCCATTGACCCGTGTCCTTCCTCTACACGTTTTGTCAGTTAAAACTGATTGGTGACATCAAGGGTGGCTTGTTTTTATGGAGGATCCTACAGGAACTAGGTGAGCCATTGTCATCTAACTCTGGAAAAAAACAGCTATTTAGGCTAAAGCTTAGAGAGTAAGTAGCTTGGATTTTAGTGCCTCCTGGATGCTCCTGTAGGAGGACGGGAGGTAGTCCGGCTGCTGATCCCTCCGGGGGAACCTGGCTCCTTTGAGACAGGGAAAAATGATGTAGCGTGTGTAAATTGCATTATATTAATCAAGTGGAAGTAGGGAAGACAGGTGCAATCATGTAGAAAACAACGCTGCCTAAGAGGATCTTGGGGCTATCACAGGCTGCAGACCACATATGTTGGGGGCAGGGCTGGAGCCGGAAGGAAGGAGGCATTTGGATGTACGGACAGAAATGCTGAGGGAGGAGTTTACAGTGCTCTGCTCATGATGTACCAGTGGGACTGGGGGAGGTGGAGGACTGTGCTTTTGACATGTACTTGAAATTTTGGGAGAGACCCAACAATTATGGAACCTAACAAAAGAACAAAAATGAAAAGAATGTCTTTAGGTATTTATTGATGCTTTTACAAGTTCACGGTTTATAGTAAGGACCCTTTTGTGAACTTGTATGCCAGTTCTCTTGCTTTCTACCTCTGTCAAACCTATTTCTTCAGCATACCTCAATGATTAGTGTGGATTCACTGTGACACAGGCTCACTAACGCTAATATAAAACGGCCTAGAGGGCAAATCGTAAGTGGAAGGTCTTATAAACCAACAGCTGATTTTGCTGTTGAAAAACTGGAACTTAGTGTTCAGTGGTCTCTGAATACAAGGTTTACTCATCTTTGTCCTTTTCTTCTGTCTGATTTAGTTTTTATTGGCATCCTTTGTTAATGAAATCCTTTACTGAACATTTGGATAGTTAGAAGGCCTATTTTGCTATAGACAAAGTAGCTCTAAAATCACAGTAGAGCATATTTGGAAGACTGAGAGAGAAATGGAAACATATAATGGCCTTGAACATGCCGAGCAAAGTCTACCTTGCAGCATGAGAGCTTACTCTATTTTGTACAGCGCGTTACATGCAGTACATGAGCTGCAGAGATCTTGTCATGTCAGACTTTTAAAACACTTGACAGTTTCATACACTATTTCTTTAATCCTCTGTGACAGCATGTGAAAAATTGTTAATGAAACTTCATTCTCCTCTTACAAAAATTACTGTTTTAGAAAACAGTGGAGGTACTAATGATATGAGATGCACAAACTGTCAGTCAGAACAAGGAAAGGCAAAATGAGCCAAACTTTCGATTGACACACTATAAACAAAAAAAAGCTGTTCAGATTTCATAGCAATGAGAGGCATTCATACAAGAGTATGTCTTGAAAAACAGGAAGCTGAAGACTCACACCTACAGTAATTATTCCTCGCCTAGTGGAAATGTTGAGCCTGAAAAACAGGGTGGGAGTTTCAGAACTCATCATTCTCCTCCTCGCAGGTTGTGAACCAGGCTTCTGGTCAAAAGCCTGTGGAGGGAGCTGTTGCTTTCAGAAAGCAGAGTTCACTGCGGGGCGAAGGATATAGCTGAGTTCTGGGAATACTGGTTACCTGTCATTGCTTGTGAAAATACTTCTTTAGCATAATCTGCAGTACAGTTATTGTCATGGGCTTGCTTTTGCACACTCAGTGTCCTTCTCCCATATTAGTTGTCTGTCTCTTTCCTCACAGAAAGGCTCCTCCTTTCTTCTTCTTAGGCATACACTGGGAGGTTGACCACTGAGGCTGACTGAACACTATCCTGACTAACCCAGGAGGGTTTTGGCCTTGGCTGTTAGCAGAATTCAACTTTATGTTCTTGGGAAAGTTGATGAAATTTAAAAGCTTGTTATTGCACCTATTACAGTTTCCATGGGAACACTGATAAAACATTTCACTTTTTCCATAATCTCTTCTCATTATCTTCCAGAAGATAAGTCATCTGCTACCTAATTTTCTGGGCACTTATTTCAAGTAATGTCTTTTTTTTTCTTTTTCTTTCTTTTTCTTTTTTAATTAGGAAGCTGCTTGTGTGCCACTCATACAGTCTCACCATGACTGACTTTCTTTGTCACTAGTAAGAACAAAGGGTGAACAGAGATCACAGTTTGTATGTAGAAGTTATGGGATATAAGGAAAAGTAGGACACAATTAGGAAATAGAATAGTAGAATCACTTAGGGTGGAAAATACCTTTGGTAGGTTTAACAGGTTAGTGTTCCTCCTGCACTGGGCTGGGAAGCACTTCCATCAGAGATGTCATACAAGCCACTGAAAGGAAGAGGTTACTGATCCTTTCAAGGCACAGAGAAGTAGCACCAAGGCCATGGTATATTTTGTCCTGGTATGCCCTAGAATCCTGTGGGATCTCCAAGACCCCAAGAATTATACTGGGATATAAAACGTCATTCAATTCTGTGTCAGAAATTTTTTTTATATGACCAAAACAAGGTGTAGCACAAAAGTTCTGAAGTGATAGTCCTGTATCTCAGGAGTTAGTCATCTTAATAAACTACTGTTAGTCAGGCAGGTGTCTGAGAACCTTGATGTATTGGTGTTTCTGTGTCTGAGAGTAGCACTGAACCAAAGAATGAGAGTAGACAAGAATGAGAATAAGAATTTCTGAATATACACAGTGAGCTAAAGTGCTCTGAAGTGTTGTCAGAGTAGAATAAGAGAAAAAAAAATAAGACCAAAGTCTGTCTGAGATTCTTGCAATATTCTTTGTAATACAGTCGAAAGAATGTACTTTTTTTTTTTTCAGTGTTGTGCTAGTGTGTGCTTATCTCCTTCCAGTGCATATTACTTTTTTAAGGTACGTGTCTCTTGAAAGATGCAAAAGCAAAAGGTCCACAATCAGCTTGGTCCTGTCAACTTCAGAGCAGAAAAGTTACAGTATAAAATGCTGGAACAATATAGAAAATAGAGAAAAGTAGTTGGAAGACTGCCAACCTAATACAAAAGCTATGCATGAACCTTATTCACACTGAAATAATAGAAAGAACTTAATTGGTTTTAAAAGCCTGTTTGAGAATTTGCACCAACTGGCCAGTTAACTCAAAGTAGGGATTGTGCTATATGATCACAGGGTATTAAAATTTAGAAGAAACCCCTCAAAAGTTGATGAAAAATTAAACCTCTATCTAGATAAGATCTTAAATATCTCTAACCTTCCAAACCTTGTCTTGACTTTGTAAAGGCAATATTGATAAATTAAATATAGAATAGGATATCTTTTCTTTATTAATGATAATGTTCAACTCTGAAAGCATCTCTGAATATTTAAAAGCACAGAGTCCTTTGCTGTTCCTGTCCTCATTTATTTTTCTTTTTTGTCATTAATCTTCAACAATTGTTTCTATTATCTCTTAAAAGGTTATTAATGCAAATCATCTGTGCCATGGTATCACCGTTGCATGCAGTCAAATATATAACTCATATATATCTCTATTTTTTTTGGCTTCTTATACTCAAGTCTGTAACTACCACAACAGTCTGCTACCATCTCTACTTTCATATTTTCTCCCCTCTTTTTCCCTCTTAATAGCTCACAATGTTCACAAGTCCATACAATTTACCCCTTGTCCCATTTTTCAAAATCATTAGCATCAGTAAATACTATGTTGCCTTGCTAGGATTCTTATCTGACAGGAACGCCTAGAGCACTTTTAGGCAATATTCACAATACCTAACTTCAAAAGGCCAGATTCGGAGCTTTGGATCTGGGAACATCCACTTCTCTCTATTGATTGCTTAAGAAAATAATATTAATGGAACAAAACTTACCTTTCACTCTGGAGTGTATACATGGTGGATTTAACTGCATAAGGTGAGTGTCATAAGTAGCACTGCAATTTCCACTATGTGGATATGGAGTCAAGGGATTACACCCTTGTCTCACTCCATAAAATTTCTAGAAGTTTGATCATATAAGTCATATAAGACCTAGAATCAGTACATATAGCTTCTTCCTTTTTCTTTTTTTTTTTTCTTTTTTTTTCTTTTATTTTTTTGGTTTTTTTGAGAGCTTAAGTCCTTAAGTCCTCGGAGAAGTAGTTGGATGCATGCTGGGCTTCAGATTGCTCTAGGGTGAGGCCTGCCTTGGTCACATCCGTCACAGTTGTTACATTGGAGGGGCTGGTGGTCACTGAGACAGAAAGAGCACTCAAAGAATTCAACAAAAATCCCTTTACAGCTCTGTAAGAGCTGCCTAATCCGTGGTTTGTGCTACCTGTTTACTGCTCAGGGCCACAAGAAGACAACACATTGAAATCGGTAGCAGAGCCGAGTGATGTGTGATACAGCCTGAGGCACAGGACCTGCTGCCAGGGAACCAGCAAAGATAAGGGTACACTTTGCTGACCTTAGCCCCTCTGAAAGGTGTCATTAGGCTAATGGAGGTCACAAAAGTACCTTAACTTCACTTGCCTCTCAGCTTTCTGTTCTTTAGGGAAGTGGTTTAGAGTCTTTAGTAGCATGTAGAATTGTAACTCTGAGGGTTTTTTTTAAAAAAACTTAATTTCTATATTCTTACATCACAGAGTATACCCACTATATCATCCCATTTGACTAGTGGCAGCATTTACTATTAGATTGTTAAATCAGAACTCTAATTAAACCTTGTATCTCAGATGTTTTATAGTTCTTTATCATAAAAAAAGTTTTCTGGGTTTGGAAGAGGAGGATTGCTAGACAGAAGTAAGGACCGGAGTTTTAATTTGTTTTGTAGTGTCTGTGCTGGACAACATTGAATTTATCTGTGGATCTACAATTTGGGGTTAGGTGTTATGTAATTCTTAAAAAAAATCTTCGGGTATAACAGCAAAATCCTGCAAGTTGCGGGATTGTACCACTAACCGCTACCCTTAACCTTTGCATAAAAGTTAAAGGCAAGCTCTTGGTGATTTCTGTTTTGTGCAAAAACAGTTTTAATTTTTCCATCCAAACCCAGATGCAGATAAAATGTCTACATATGTTGTTGTAGGTTGAGTTCCTTGTGAATTGTGGTTTACAGGAGACAGGAATTATATCGAGCAGGCAGTAAATCTGTGTTTCATTAGCACAACATCACAAGATGTAGATTCACTCCCTACCTGATCCATACAATTTGTGTCATTTTTTAATGCATGGAAACCCACAGGAGAGATACTCTGGCCTTTCCACGATTGTAAAGCAGGCTTCCCTACAGTGCCACCTCCCTTCCAAAGGGAATGTGGGGCTTGCAGAGAGGTTGCTGTCAGAGTTTTAACTGGAGCAGCTTCCACAGCCAAGAGACCCACACATTCAGAGCCACTTTGCCAACCTGTGGAGGGGGAATGACAGTGTTTTGACCAAAACCATCCCTGCTGCTCATGCTCTGGGTGGAGGTGATAGCAATATATCCAGTCTTTTACTGATGTTGTTCCACAGAGCTCAGAAATGTCAGTGATCTCCCTGTACTGAAGATTTGCAAGGTCCCAGATGATGCAAATTCCCTTTGGCTTTTGTGAGAAAAGGCATAATGTGGGCAGAGAGTTGAGGTCTTCTGTTCTATTGTATGCAAAAATGTTGATTTTTTTCATTTGGTCTTTTGATTGGTTGGTTGGCTTTTTTTAGGTAGCATATTGAGTATCTAATGATTATTTAACATTTGCATCATTCACTTCAGGCAGTAAAATTTATTTTTATGTATGCTTTGAATGACAAACTAGCAGCAAAATATTTCTATTTCATCTGAGAAATGAGATATCTGCTCCAAACAATTTACAGAGCAGACAACACTAGATCCGCTATGACTTTATGCAAACAGCAAGACTGATCTTTCTGGGTAATTGTGCTACTTTACCTTCTCTGATTGTGCATATTGCTCTGTTATTATGGGCTTTTCATACAATTTCATGTTGGAATGTTTCTGGAAGCTACTGCGCTATGGAAACAAGCTGTAATCCGGGGTCACAGATTTAAAAATCTAACAGAAAATGTGAAGATAAACTAAAAAGATTTTAGAGTTATCTGCAATGTTGTTTTATTGTTTCTAAAGTGACACAGAACATGTTTTCCAAAGGTATTGAAGCTCAAACTAGAAAACACTTGAGGCAGGACTACACACTCAGGAAAGATTTTCTTACTTATGTTGTGTAACAACCTGAAGTCCAGAAACTGGATACAGATCAATAGTCCAAATTGCAATCAATTTCCTCTTGGCATCTCTCCAAGGGCCCTATAGACATTTGGCAGTCATTAGGATGCATTGCTCCCGTGGGTTTTAATTGCCTTTCCTGAGGGTTTGACACATAGCTGGATGCGTCCTCACTGTTACTTGAGAGAGATTTATCTCTGTCTTATGACTGGAGTGTCAGTTCCCATGGAATACCCGTCCGTTACGTGCTTGATTCAGTGGGGGGAAGTGCCTGAGATGCCCAGGCCTGAGCCCCACTTGCTGCCATGGGGAAGGAGTGAGGGATGACAGTGGAAGACTCCCTGCCTGGGGGGGATGGACATCCCTGTCTGCCGACCCAGGCTGCTGCCCAAGGTTTGCTGCTCGCCAGGGGCTCAGAGAAGAAAGACATTACGGAGAGGCTGCCCTTATTTGGTCCTCATGGTTGTTTTGGAAAGCCACAAAGATGATTAAGGGACTACAGCATCTCGCATCTAAGGAAAGACTGACAGAGGTGGGACTGCTCAGTCTGGAGAAGTGAAGGCTCAGGGTAGCTCTCATTAATGGGTTTAAATACCTAAAGGGAGGATGCAAAGAGGATGGAGTAGGGCTCTTAGTGGCAGGACAAGAGACAAAGGGCATAAACTGAAACTTAGAAGGTTCTGTCCAAACACATGGCAGCACTTTTTCACTGTGAGGATGACTGAGCACTGGAATAGGTTGCCTGGAGAAGTTGTAGAGTCTCCTTCCCTGGTGAATGCTGGACACTGGCTTGAATAATGGGCTCTAGATGACCCTGCTTGAGCAGGGGGGGATAAAACAGATGGCTTGCAGAGGTTCCTCCCATCCTCAACATTTCTGTGAGTCTACCATGTTAAATGATATAATCAAGTAGAGGCACTGACCATAAGGCACCAAAGTTATGGTTATGAAACTGGGTAAATGTCTGAACAAAAATATTTTGCTAGTTATTTTTAAATGTAAAAATAACTTCTCTTGGAGTTGATACGTGCTTTTATGCCCTTCTAGCCTTTCCTCCCTTCTAGCCTTACCTCATGAATTTAAATTAATTTAAAAAAAAAATCATTCTAAAAGAAATGCTTGTAGTTTGACAAAGGTGATATTTGGTAAAGTATTCTTGTGGACCATTTAAGCAAATAAAAAAAAAAAATAAACAAATGTGATAGGTATATGCTTTGGGTGTTCACAGACAGGAGAAAATTAGTGGATTTGGAAGTTGTAGACATGAAAAATATGTAACTTTGCATTCAAGAACATGCCAGGAGCATGCCTGTGGAAATCTTTCTCATAGGTACTGACAGGGGACCCAGATGTAGAAACACATTAAAAAAAATACAGGGGGGTAGTAGATCTTTTTTAAAACAATGTGGTTTGTTTTTGTTGTTTTTTTTTTTTAAAGGAGATAGAAAAATAACAGAACAACAGTGCTTCAGATTAAAGGGGTATTTCTAATAAGATAAATATATTATTCTGAAAATTTGTCATATTTGAGATTTTTTCCCCTTTGGTACTAGTGATATGCTTAAAGTGGTCTTATAATGTATCATATGCCATGCAAAATTTTCATTATATAATTGTCCATGGACATTGTACAATCATGAAATTTCAGGAATGTCTCATCATTCTCAGCTCAGAAGAACAGCAGATGGTGTTTGCTGTTGGGTTACCCCAGAGAACTCTTTTTTTTTTTTTTTCCCGAGCTTGAGTTTATATCTGAACATATACAAATTCCATGATTAAATTTATATAAGCATGCAAGGCATAAAAGTGATAACAGCATTGACCTGTAAATAATATGTCACTTTAATAGCTTTAAATACTGTTATTCCAATTGAGACGTCCCCTATCAAAAATGAAAGGCAAGATAAGGTGCAGAGTTAGGGGGGGAATTAGATGGGAAAGCACTTTTTTTTTTTCTTTTTTTTTTAGAGAACTTGGATTATTATTGACAATGCCACAGAGGAAATTGAAAACATGTTTTGGATGCCAGATTGCAAGTGCTCTTAGGGGGCGATGCCTCTCTGCTCCAGCTGTCCCTCACTCCAGAAGCACAGTAGGGACTAACATCAGTACAGGCACCTGAGAAAGAGGCTCCATTTCCATATTAATTGCCTTTTACTACATCCTAAGGGACTTTGTAGTGATTATTTTTAGGGCCAAAATGGTGTGGCTGAGATTGGAGAAGGTCAAATGCTTCAAGAGACGCAAATGCTTGTCCCATTCTAAGGTTAATCCTCACAGTGTAAAACTCCCTCAGGGGAGAATAACAAAGAGAACCCAACTCTCAGATAACACTGAGCAACATTTCCTAGAGAAACTATCATATGGTTTAATAGTGGTCAAGTTAATAATTCTGATATCATGGAAAATGAAAGGTATTGATTAATATCACAAGTAGTGAAGAAACTGCTTTTGAAAAAAAATTCTTTGTTGCCTCAGAAGCTACTCAGAGAAGTGAAAGTATACCTGAAATACATCTTCAGATTATTATGGTTTTTAATTATTATTTTTTTCCTGGTGCTTCTTTTACCTTTTTCCCATTGTCTGCTTTTCTTTTCTTCTCTCTCCTTTTTTCCTGTCTCTCCGTGAAATAGAGAACGCTCACCAAAATTTAATAGACACTTTTAAATAACTCTGAAGGGAGTAAAAAGTCTGTATTTAAAAAAATAATCACAGTAGAATGTATGAGGGTATTTTCCTTTAATGTGGGGAATCAGTGTTGATATTAATGGGTAAAACATAAGTAAGATTAGTGGCTTAGCTTTGTCATTGTATAGTATGGCATTTATTTACTCATTAAATAGATATGTTAATGTGACATATCACTTGAGTTTTGTATTAATGTAACTACTTTTATATACAAGAAAACAATGCAAATATGTATGCTGGCATACTTTGTCGTGATTTTCTTTAAAAACTAAAAAGATTGTAAAATTCTCAGTCATGCTTGTTGGTATCTCCTTGTAGCAACTGCCAATGACTCAATCCTGCTGTTTTTTCTCTTGTTCTAAAGTTTCTCAGTCTCCAGAGAAGATTATCAAGCACAGCCTATGTGGGAATGAACTTAGAATGCATTATTACTGAAAAAACAATGTTTTGAATATTCTTTCAAATACTTGTTAGCATTGTGCACCATCCACCTGTTAGTAAACATCAGAAGTTTTCAGAAAACTTGCTTCTACTTCTTTAATATTAAATGAAATTACAATATTAAGTAATTGAGTATCCGGGCCTTCTGTTTCCAACATGCCACTGAAAACAGTTGATGAACTGAGCAGAATGCACTATAATGTACTATAATGTAAGAAATTAGCTTTCATCCTGGTTTTTGCCCATTTTACAAAAACACCAAGACACGAGGTGTAGATCATGTCTTCTCTTTGTGTCCCATGCACAAAAAGCAGCATGGAGCCCACTCAAAAATAAAATTGCTAATGAAAAATAGTGGTTCTTTTCAGAGTGCTTTGGAGTTTTCTGCCACCTGTGAGTTGTTTTTTCCTCTTAACATGCTGGGATTAAAAAACAAATTTTGGAAAGAGGAAGAAAAAGACCTCTGCAGCTAGCCCTGAGTTCTGTGTAGTTACTCAATATATTGTGATGGAAATAGATGACACCAAAAGTTCCTCCAGCCTAGTCATATGTTTAAAAGAAAACTGCATGGCAGGTATCCTGACTGAAAGGGAAAACAGCACCATGTGTTGAAGGGCAGAAACCAGTCTGGGATCTGAATTATAGTTTTACATATGTCTGGGAGATGACTAGTTCCTCCTTTTGGCATTTCCTATTAACCAATTTAATTCTCCATTGGTCAGTTGTTTATTTCATTTTTATCTTTTAGCTTTCTAGCTTTCTTTTGGACTTGGCTTTTTTTAGGGTGTTTCCTGCTGACTGCTCAAATTCTCTTGGAAAATGAGATAATTGAAAGCTAAATTGGCAATGTTTAAGACTGCTGTAAGTATGTGTGTACCTAGGCTAAAAAACTTGCTTCACTTGCTCTTAATAATTAGAGGACATAACTGGTATTTACTAGTTTGTTTAGCCTATTGTCATTTGACTGACAGTGACTTTTTTTTTCCCTGCTTATGGAATAAAATAAGATACATCTTCGAAAACAAAAAACTCTCAAGTCCATCAAATAAGATATACTGAATTGGTTAGAAGAATGTACTAATTCAAGCATCTAAGAATCTACCTTCTTCAAGATCCAGCCAAAACTGTAAATGTACTCCTATTTATCTGGTGCTATACACAAAAACAGACATGGCCACTGGAATTTGAGAGGTGTTTTTTGGCAGTGGACTTCTGATTATATTGATAGGAGATCCAACACAGTGGGAGGAGGTCCTGTTTTCCTCAACTTGGTTGTCATCAATCCAAAATTCACTTGATGGAGGTTGGATGTGGAAAGAGAGGGGAAAACATGCCATTTGCTATTCCTGACTGTAGACCTGTTTCACTCATTTCATAGCTCTAATTTTTTTCCCTCATAATGACTTCTGTGACCAGAATCAAGTCTGCAGTAAAACATGTCCCTATGGATAGTCTGTCTTATTATATTTCACAGAGTCACAGAATATTTAAGGTTACAAGGAACCTCTGAAGGTCATCTAGTCCAACCTCCCCTCTAGCACGTTACTCAGGGTTGTGTTCAGATGGTTTTTGAATATCTCCAGTGAGGGAGATTCAACAACTTCTCTGGGCAGCCTGTTCCAGTGCTCAATCACCCTCACAATAAAGTTCTTCCTCGTGTTCAGGAGGAATTTCTGGAGCCTGTGCAGTCTAAATCCTTGGAGGTTTTCATGACCTGGCTGGCATAAGCCCTGAGCAGCTTGGTCTGACTCCAGAGCTGATACAGCTTTGGGCAGGAGGTTGGACTGGGGACCTCCTGAGGGCCCTTCCATCCAGAATCTCAAGATGAGAATCTCAAGATTGAGAAGATTCGATTTCCCAACAAACAAGCTGTGAACAAGTGTTATTGAAGAGACGAACTCAGAGAATGAAAACGGGAAACAGAAGCCTAAAAAATTAGATTTTACGATTTTGCCATGACAATTTGCTAAACATTTTGCGTTTCCAAAGGTACATGGGATGAATTTGGCAGGGTGAGGGGAGAAGCTACTTGTATTTCATATATTTTTTAAGCCTGCAGTAAAAGGACTTGTCTTGAATTGGGATACACTGTTATTTATCTGTCGTAATCCAAAATACGGTCATGAAATACCTTATTCAGCTTCTACTTAGCCTTTGAAAGAACTTCACTAGGTTTACTAAATCACATAATGCAGTAACTGTGTCTGTCAGTTGCTTCCCTTAATGCCTGTGAACTCAAAAGAGAAAGAAGTATCACAGATATTGATCATCCACAAATTTCATTTAAATAGAAGAAAAAGCCTTGTAAGTGGATATTTTCTCGCCCGTCATGACATGGCAGAATCCTTTGTTTGTTACTAGGGAATTAACCCACACCAAGTGCTCTGAGAAATGCTCTTCTTTCGGGATAAACTCTGATCATAACTTGGGCAATTCTTAAAATCAATTGACTGCCAGACATAAATCAATAGGAGTTATCATCCTTTTATTCTAGCACTCTCTTGGAAGCTTATTTCATTGTTCCAGTAAGATTTACAATGGCAGCTCTATTTGAACATTTTAAACATTGCAAAAATAGATGCCCATATATGACATCCTGCTGTAGCAGGAGGGAAGGCAGAAAAAAACTCTGCATGCAGAACTTCAGTGGCAATGCTGAAGCCAAAAAATTTTAAGTGTCTGTCTTGTGATTGCTGTATTTTACTGTTTGGCTTTATAAACGTGTCTTTTCCCACAAACATTATGGAATATGTATTATCCCTACGAAAGGTATCCATGGTACAAAAAATTTAAAAACCAGTTTTATTTGCTTTTCAAGGTGAATTGTCTGTAGAAAAAAGTTTTCTTTAGTTAGTCTGTACATTTTAAACAGAAGAAAAATAGATCAGATCAGCATGACTTTTCTTGGTATTTGTTAATAACAACTGATCTCTTTTGCAAAGTCTTTCTCTAGGAGTGGTAGATGTCTTTCAATGCAATATTATTTCCAATTATTCCCATTTAGAGAAAAAATCAAAAGCTAAAAGTAAAGTAGAGGTTATTCAATTACAAGACACAGCGTGAAAAACTGAAAATTTATGTAAGTGACTCTTTCCATCAGCTCCATTTATAAGTTCAGGGGAAAATAGATGAGATTGGATGTGGTCACCTACAATATTATTCTAATAAACAGTAGTGTTAGCTAGTCTATGGGAAGGTATTGCTGGAGAAGGTTCTGAGATGGAAGTATGTTGCCTGTAATTCTGAGAATAGTTATTTATATTCCTTAGTATATAGTGATGTCCTCATTACGTTGATATATAGAATTGTAGAATCGTTAAATGATTTAGGTGGGAAGTGATGTTAAAGACCACTCAGCTCCAACCCCTGTGCCACGGGCAGGGACACCTTTCACTAGACCAGGTTGCTCGGAGCCCCATCCAACCTGGCCTTGAACACTTCCAGGGATGGGGCAGCCACAGCTTCTATGGGAAACCTGTGCCAGGGCCTCACCACTCTCAGAGCAAGGAATGTCTTCCTAATATCTAATCTAAACCTACCCTCATTCAGTTTAAAGCCATCCCCCTTGTCCTGTCACTACATGCCACTGTGAAAAGACCGGCTTGAGCTTTCTTTTGGGCCCCCTTTAGCTACTGGAAGGTGCTATAAGATCTCCCTGGAGCCTTCTCTTCTCCAGGCTGAACAACCTTAGTTCTCTCAGTCTGTCTTCATATACTTCTGCATATAGCACATATTTGGCTTAAGCCTGCTTTTCCCAAATCCCCATCTCCTCTTGACTTCAACTGAATTGAAAAGATTTGGAAATCATGGCTGTAAACTCTTTTGTAGAGAAAACATAGATGCTGAAAGCTCCTATATGATAAAAATATCACTTTAACTCCTCCACCAAACAATCCTCAAAATTACCCAATTATTTTTATCTGAACTCAGAAATCAAAAAGGGAAAAATATTTATTTTTCTTTCCTCTTCCAGACATCAGTCAGGAATATCTCATTCTTGCTGATTTTTGGAAGACCTAAATCTAATCTAAATTCAGGATTATAAAAAACTTTGGTCTTCCACTGTAAAAATGGGAAGACAGTAGACATCAATAATAGTAAATTTATTATACTTCTTGCTGAAGAAAATGATACTGTAAGTGTCAATAGGCTGTGTATTTACATAATTTTGACCGTAAGAGGAAATGTTAAAACATTAACCAAAGAAAGATATGCCATCACTCTAATTTCTATAAGTTGTACAGCCAATAAAAATAGGCTTCAATAAAAAAATCTTGTGTTAAAAAAAAAGTGACAAATTGAAATAATGGAGCAATTTCTTTGGACTCTACAGCAAACAAGGGTAATTTTTTTTTCCCAGTCCTCTTCTTTCTTCTCCATAATTGTAATTACTTACAACACAGAAGAAAGATTTTGCTGCAAAACTCTCTAACAGCAAATTTCTGGAAGTGGAAATAAGATAAAATAAAGCAATTCTTTATTATCTTGCCTAATGCTGAGAGATGTTTTTCTATATCTCTTTTACATGCCACTCAAATACATTCTCAAGCAAACTTACATCACACTCTGATAGCTACAAAATGAACCTTCTTTTTACATTTTTCCTTCTCCTAAGTTGCAATAAAGATCTGCACTATAAATGACCTTTGAAATAAAACATCCAACAGCAGTGCTCTATAGCTCTCATAAACTCTAATTAGTTGGAGTTTTATTTTTTTCTGGGGGAATGTGTAAAAGGGCACAGTAAGTAGAATTGTACTGCTGCTGCTCATACCCATGAGTATCCAATGTTTAATTCAGTAGGCTGGGTTTTCAAACCCACAGAAGGTGAAGAGAAGCAGAGTGTGTCTGTCTGTACATGCAGCTCAGCCCTGTCTGGCTTTCTTAGTAAATACTCAGCTGAAAGGTGCCTTCTAAAACTCTTCTGTAAGGTTTTTAGGCCTTCTCATGACTCTGCTAAATAAATCTAGTGGCAGGGAAAAGAGCCAGTCCGCTGCCCCCACCATTAAGAGTTATAGTAAAGGTTTGTTTGAAGCTGCTTTTATTCAGATCCATCTTCTGGAGCAGTATAGCCTGCGGTATTTGTAATTAGGCAAAAATAAAATCCGGTTGTATACCCCAAGGAAGAACTGAAGTGCCTGAGGTGTGTGGCCTCGGCAGCCTTTGTCCTTCCTAACAGACTGCTTATCTGTAGCCCTGGGGCTGCTGACTGCAATTGTACAGTGGTTCGTTCTTGCTGCCTCTTTGGCAGCAGAGCCTTCGGGGAAGCACAGGCTGTGCAGGGGAGCGTACACAGAGTGTAACCCACAGACCTCGGGAGTTACTCTGAGGAGCCCAGGAACATAGATGCAGATCAAATTAGTACCCAATTCTCTCCAGTGTTGTTTTAGAAATTTTATTAATTCTGAAAGTTTGCATTATTATTGCCTCTGTTATATCTGTTCTGATCATAACTGCAGAGCTTTCTGTCAAAGATTTCATTCCTAAACCTTCATTAAATATGGAAGAGGCAAAATAATACAGATGGTGATATGCAAAGATGTACATAGACGTTGTGTTTGGCACAGACTACCAGCACACATCAGCAGCGCTGGATTTCTGCCAGAACTTGGTTAGACTGTTAAGTGTTTCACGGGTTAGGATTTTTCAGGGTTGATTTTGTGTTTGTTGTTTCGTAGTTTTGTTTTACCATGAGCTAATAGATGACGTTTTATGCTTGGAGACATTTTTCTTAAAAAGACACCTCGGGTAACGGGGTTGTGCAAACAGTAAATCATTTGTGTGGTAAAATTACTTTTTGTTTTACTTCTGCCTTACAAGATAAAATATACTGAGCACTACCCATCTCTATTCTGGTAGGAGAGCTCTCGCTAACAGACCTCTCATGGCAATTTGCTGCCACAAGTGGTGTGGGGCTGTAGCTGCGTGAGGTGGATCTAAGTGTTCTGACGCACTGTGACCTCTGTAGATACTGGGAAATATCAGTATTTATTTCTCTTTAAATTGCATCTTTATTTCTTTATTTCTAAACTTCCGTTTATGCAAGTCAGAGCTTGTTTTTCAAGTGAATATACAAGAAAGGTGGAAGAACAAACATACACAGTTTTGATGTGGGCATTCCCTAACTTCTCGGAAACTGACTTTACAATCTGATTTTTTTCTAAGCTCTCTTAAAAAAACTCCTCAACCCTCTTAGCCTTATTATTTCTTAGCCCTCCAGATATAATCCAAATAGTGGAGTTACCTTTAAGTTTGGGTTTTTTTGGTGGGGAATAAGTATGCTTTAAAAGGAAAATATACTCCTCAATTTTACTTTGCTTTTAAAGCTGATTTAATTGATATAACTGGAACCTTTTTATTGTTATGTAGGAGAGCATTTTTTATAGAAGAAAAATAGCTGAACTTTTCATAAAGATTAGTCCAAATGTCAGTTTGGTGACACCTCAAATTAAAGAGTGCTCTAGGTAGTGTCTTTGTGCTCTAAGTAGTGTATTATGGGACTAACTTTTAGCTTCCTTCTGAAGTTAAGAGTTTATTTATGTTGTGAAATCTAGGCATATGAAACATTTTTCCAGTCCCAGGGTGGGACAGAAATTCAAATATGAATATTCCATGTTTTAGCTGAGGGATTTTGATCACTTTTGAAGAATAACTCCCAAGAGAGACTGAGATCCATGACAGAATAACAAACTAGCAAGTAGTTTCTTAGTTTCTCTTCCCCTTTGTTTTTCCCCCCTCTCTCTTTTCATCAGAAATTCCATCCTTGTCAAGAGACTTTTCCCAATACAAAAGTTTTGATGAAATTAATATGTTTTCAATGGAAAAAAACCTCTGACAGCATTGTCAAAATGTTTATGGAGAGCAGAGTTTCTAAGAGTTTAACAAAACTCTTACTTTTAAGTCTAGAAATTATTAGATTGTTAAAAACAGCAAAGTTATTTAAATCATTTCAAAAATAATAAAAAAGGAAGTAGCATTCTTCACACACAAGGACATACACTGAAATTCTGAGTTTAATGAAGTTAGTAGAAATAGTTTCTAAATATTTTTCCATGAAGCCAAGATTTTATTCTCTTATAATTGTTTTATGGACAAAGATGAAGCACAACTGTATGTATGTAAAGCTGAGAATTTATTGTTAATATAATGGAAATCTTAAGTTCAATCATTATTAATACAGATATAATTGTTACAGGAAGAAAAACAATGCAGTTAAAATTGTTAAACATGTATGTCTTAGTTTTTCCCCATCTCTTGGAGTGATGCTCACCCTCCCACTGCTCCTCTGGTTCCTGAGGTCTTCCATGCTGGTGCTGAGAGGAGATGTGCATAGTGGAGGTCCTCAGTATCTGGAGTCCTTTACTGGCAGGAGTATGATGCTGATGCTGACCGTTGCTTCTTCCTTGGTCTAGAATCCACTCTGGGTTATTTTTTATAGGTTTTATAATACAATTTTACTCCCTTCTGCTTCTTCACTGTCATAAAAGGGCTGTGTTTCCCCACACTGTGCTTTTGTGTTAGTCATAGATATCTTTTTCTTCACAGAGTAAGTGCTTGCTGCTATGAAAAAGCGCAGTTGTATCACACGAAGACAAACAAAAGTAGGACAAATTAGCCATGGGCACTTAGTTGGACAAACTGCTGTCACAGCCCAAACAGGTAAAAGGAAGCTGCAAGCAGGTCAAGAAAAGTTCACACAGAGCAGGGCAGGACTGACAAACCTCACTGCTGAGGCCTTGCAATCTCAGTACAGAGCCTATGGCCCGTTACCAGCAGTGGTAATGCTGTGCTATAGAATTGCAATCCTCTGGGATACGGAAAACCTGTGCCATAATGGCTATGAGACGGGGCTATCCAGACAGTCTGCTGTAATGTCTTTTCTGTGGCACCAGTAGAAATGACTTGTCAATCAAGGGTGAACTCAGGACACCTAACAGCCAGTTCAGTGCACAGATCCCAGGGACACTCTGTGTTGTGAGGACAATTTTCAGGAAATGGCAAAGACGTAGTACATTACACACAAATGGATAAAAGACATGGAGCAGAAGCCAATAATGCTTTCCTTGCCTCTAATGCTTTCCTTGCCTAGTCACCTTCTAATTAGCAGTGGCTTGGACACGATTTTCAAAAACCACAAGGCGATTACAGATCCTGAGGCTTGCAGACTCTTCTAGAAGAATTTTTGAATCTTGCGGTGTTGTAGAGGATGTCAAAAGCGGTCAACAGACTCAAATTTTCTCTAACACTTACATTCTTGATCCTTTTCCAGTTGAAAGACCACTAAGTAGCTGCTCTGTCTTACATGTGAAATAACAGTTGCCATCCCCTGTGGGTGAAGGATGTGAAAGGCAAAAGCAATTAAATCCTTGTTACATTATACCTGTTGGCAAAGCTGATCATTCGCAGGTATTGTGCTACCTGCAGCTTGAATAACGAGGCATAGAACATGTACAAGTCAGGACAACAAAACAGACATGGCAGTAGCTCTCTTCAGCTATTCTGAAGTCTGAATATGAGAGGGTTCATTAAATCAGTCACATATATAGTGCTACAGCCAGGGAAAAACATGTGAATTACTGAAAGTATTGTAAGGAATCACATATTTGTCTGTAAAAACATTTGCATTTGGCTGTTTCAAGAAAATATAGTTTTGTTTGATATAGATCTATAGTGAATTTCATTTTGTTTTGTCATGTTTCTGCATTTCCTTTCTGTATTTTCTTAAAACCTCAAATTAAAGCAAAAAAAAGTTGATGAGCAGTGCATAAAACAGTTCAAAATAAATCACACAGAGATAATATGCACACACATGACATTGTTAAGTGCTGTATAAAAAGAACACAATCAATTTTAAATTATCATAATAATTGTTATTTTTACAGTACCTGTCAGGCTCTTGTAAATTCTGGGAAGGTACCCCCAGTTTTTCCTTGGCTTCTATACCCTTTCTGGTGCTAAGAGATATTCTTATTTTTCAGGGAAAGCGATGGACACAATTTTGTAAGGGTTATTATCTCTTTACAAAAACAATGTCCTTTTTCTAAAAAGCATAAACGAATTTGTGTGGTATGAGGGAAAGGGATGTCTTGCAGAATTAATATGTCATTTTTAATCACAACTTGGTATTTTCTAAAGTACTTTCACGTTACTTTGTAGTTTCACATCTTATAGATCATTCTATTATTTTTCAACCTAAATAGAATCGCAAGTTCTCTCAGTCCCAAACCTCCTATTACTTATTCTAGAAAACCTATTTTTCCGAATTTTCTTCAACAGCGACTGCTCACCCTGAGAGATAAGCAGCATTGTTTGAGCCATCCTCTAGAAAAACAGAACATTGGAAGCCTGAAGACTGAGCTTTCTAGAACAATAGCATCTAGAAACCCTCTTATCCAAGAAAAAAAAAAAAAAAAAAAAAAAAGAAAAAGGAAGCAATAAAAAGAAAACATCAGAGTACTTATAACAGGCTGCTATAACGGTAGGATGGACTGAAGAAGCCTTCCTCTGTGTAGCCTAGAGTAGATGGCCAGCATGAGGGAGCCTGTAAGTTCTGATTTTACCCCCTCCCCATTTATTCCTTTTGAGAGTTTAGAGTGCCATGGGTATCCTGCCTTTTACTAGGTTTTTTTTCAATCTATTACCAGTTGTGGTTTTCTTTTTTTTTTTT
>VXAY01002458.1:265221-333690 GCA_013399855.1 Oxyruncus cristatus | reverse complement strand
TTCTATGATTCTATGACTCCTATTGGCAAGTGATGGTTCATACATCACTAGGGGCAAGCTGGGCTAAATTAGACATGGTAACCCCATCCATGACTACAGATGACACTGCACAAGACTTTGTGGGAAACTCCAGGACATACAAATAATACTATACTTTCTTCCTCTCAAAGACACAGTCTGTTCAGTGGGAAAACCAGTTAAGTCCTGAATTAATAAAGATTTGAGGAAAATAGATCATACTACAGAGTTATTCTAGAGAAAATATAAGAACTACGGACACACCAAAAGAGTCTGCATTTCAATGCATAATATGTTCCTAATCACTTCCAATTTACACTTCTGGAATTCTGAAGAAGCTTGTCACTGTAAAAATAGTTTGGAACTTGTAATTTTTTTAACCACATTATACAGACTGAATATAGATAAAATAACATTACATTTATTTTTCATGTCATGTTCTGAAATTCCTTTGCCAAGAAATTTTTTGGTCTATGGAAATGCAGAATCCATTGCAACATGCAGAGATGTGCCATATGTGTCTAAATGCCTTATAAATCATTTGCAGAGTATAAGCAATTAGCTGTCAAGAGTTCAGTCTAAAAGAATGTTTTCTGTGGAGGAGGACAAGCAAAAGGTAACCAGTTTGCATCTGATAATGACAAGAAACATGAAGCAGTCCACTGAAGCTAAGTTCAGCATCCCCCACTACGCTTTGTTTCTTCTTTTTCTGTTTATCTTTTTCTTTCTATTTATTTTCCTTTATCTTTCCTTTTTCTTTTCTTTCCCACCTGGCAGTTTTCATTCCTTTTTTTTTGTTTGTTTGTTTCTTCAAATAATGTGTTTAGCCATCAAAAGTATTCAAATCTCAAGCCTTCTGCTTCAAATAAGATTAGAGATGAGGGTAACTTTAAATATATGATTCAATCTAATTCCCAGTATAAGGTGGTTTTCATAACCAGAAAAAAGCTTTCTAAGTTCATATGAACTTATTCTCCCTCCCTCCTTCACTATTAAGCAGGCAAGTAATGATCCTTTCAGCTGCTACATAAAATGAGATGAATAATAGTGTCATAGCTGTTTCATCTTAAATTATGGCATTGTGAGAGTAACTTCATCCCTTGGCCTTTACAGTTGTTTGGTACCAATTGATATGGTACATTTGTGTTCCTAAGAATTTGTCAGCTGATTATCTCCTAATTTTTTCTTAGTTTTGGTTTGGTTTGGTTTGGTTTGGTTTTACCTTGTTTTTTTTTCCCCTCAAGAAAACGGTCTACTGGGAAATACGAGGACAAGGTGTTCAGTTTTGCTGCATGTAAGATTCTTTCATATTACTATGACATGAACATTTCTGTAGTTAGGGAACCATATAAGAGTATTTCTAGTAGTTTCTAATTGAATGAAAACTGCAGTGATGTCCATTCAAAGAACATTCCTTTTTTATTATGTAAAAATCATAAAATCATAAATCATGAGATTAGGATTAGGGTTATTTTTATTTAAAAGAGTGAGAAACACTTAATCAGGACTCTGCCACCTATTATGGCCTCCCTGTGAAGCACAGGTTTTGTACATTCTTCTGACATTTCTAGAAAGCATTGCTACAACCAGCAGTGCTCCATACTTTTAATCTCAAAGTGTTAAGTAGAAGACACTGCTCAGCATGTTCTTAAACAACTCAAATTTTTGCCTGAATTCCTTCCATAGGTTAGAAGGAACTGTGTTGATGCGAAGCTATAAAAATTACACATATAGGATACACTGTTCAAAAAACAACCAAAGACAACCTACAAAAATAAATTCAAATATTTGTAAATATTTTCCAGCAAGGATTTGTGAATTAGAATTTTTCAGGATTGGTATGATACATTTTTGTAACAATAAATGAAACAATACAGTTTTTTCTTATACAATTATATACGTAACTAAGAGCAAATACTCTCCCTCCCTAGATATGTCATGTGTTGAGGACTAGAAAAGCCTGGGAAAGGGAAGGAAGGTCAGTCATCAGTATATAATTTCTGGTTTTGTTCTCTATTCAAACCCCATTTAAACAATCATTTAGGAAGTCTAAGTCCTTGTCTCTGTAGCTGAAGTGGCTTACTTCTGCAAATCAAGCTATATGAGCTTGTTACATAGAATATGTGATATCTATTAGATTACTGAACCATGACCAGTATCGGTAACTAGAATAGCCAGCAATTAAGTTCTCTTCTTAAGTAATTTAAGACTTCAGATAATGGCCTGGAAAATTTGATGACTTAAAATGTTGACACACACACACAAAAAAAAGTTATATGTGCTAAATGTGGTAGTAGTTTTTAACTGCCAAATTTCTTCACATTTTCTTTGGATCTGTTGAGTGCTTAAAGTTTCTAAATCACTTCTAAAGCACTGCTTGCTTTCACTTTCAAGTGTCAAGGCTGTGCAGTAGTACCATCTCTCATGTTGTCAAAGTACTGAGTTCTTCATCTACTTGGCCACATGCTGTTGGATAAGTTGCTGCTTGGCAGACATCAGTGCCTGTCTGACTCCAGTCTATTCAGGGGAGTGTGTTAACTTTTTAATGTGTCCAAAGCCATTGACTGTTCTTGCGGACATCTGGGAGGGTGGCACAGAATGAACAATGGTATTTGTGTACACATCCAGGATCAGTGGATGGTGGTTCATGAAGATGTCTAGACGCAGCTGTTGTTTTAGGTATTGGTAAGAAGGAATGTTGGCAATGAGACCTAGACAGGATGGAAAGGAAAAGGAAAGGTATGACGTAGAGGCACTGGAAGTTGAAATGTAGTGTGGTTTAGGTAAATATTTTGGAAGATCTGAATATAGTATAAAAATGAAACAATGTGTCAAAGAGACACCAGAGCAAACATAAATATATAATTTAATGTGGGACCTGAGCATAAAGAAAATGGCATGGAACAAGGGATGGAGACTGCACAGAGACTGCATAGAGTCTGGCTACATTGGAGTTAACTTTCTTCATAGCAGTTTGTGTGGTGCTGTGTTTGTGGTAAAACAGTGTTGATAAAACACCAGTGTTGTGGCTATTGCCAAACAATGGTTGCACAGTGTCAAGATTTTCTCTCCTTCCCACTCTAACACATTGTCCTCCTCCCAAATGAGCAGGCTGGTGCAAGAGGCTTGGGGCTAGCATAGTCAGTATAGCTGACCCCAATTGACCACAGAGATATTCCACACCATATGACATCATGCTCAGCAAAAAAAAAGCTCAGAAAAGGAGTAAGAGAGAAAAAAAAGAAAGAGAAACAACACAGAGAACTGCAAGGACAGAGAAGGAGGAAGACGGCAGAGCAGATCTTCAAAGCAGTATAGGGGGGACCCACAATGGAGCAGACTTTGCCAGAAGGATTGCAGGCCGTGGGGAACTCACACTCAAGGAGAGGAACAGTGTGAGAAGGAAGGAGCAACAGTGAGAAACTGTTACGTATTGCTCAGAAGCCTGAATCTCACCATTGTGCTGCTTGGATCAGTGGGACAGGACATCTCTATGTGGACACCTGTATGGGCACCATATAAAGGGGCTCCTGATCGATTAGTGGACTTGACCACTGAAATAATTGTGTGAGTTACCTATGAATGTGAAACATGCACCATAATTTAACAAAAAAAGTCTTTCTGGATGGTAAATGGGATCAGTATGAGAAGGTCTGGCAGATCAATTGTATTGGACTATTGCTACAATC
Organism: Oxyruncus cristatus; assembly: GCA_013399855.1. Classification (NCBI taxonomy): domain Eukaryota; kingdom Metazoa; phylum Chordata; class Aves; order Passeriformes; family Cotingidae; genus Oxyruncus; species Oxyruncus cristatus. The sequence goes on along the minus strand of VXAY01002458.1, from coordinate 329,983 downwards.
CACTGAGTCAGTCACTATATGTTTACCATGGTGGAGGCAAACGGTGACTGAAAAAAACCCTTGAAATTCATGCCACTGTTCAAAACGCCATTCTGGACAAGTCCTGTTGACAATATGACACCCCAGAAAGAATTGAGTCGGATGATGAGAATCATCTCTGAAATAACCTGAAAGATACCCGGGCCAGGAAACACAGCACTGAGTGTATCACCCTGTCTCCCACCACGCCCCAGAATGACTGAACATTGTATGGGACTGTTGAATAATCATCAGTGAATAATGGGACCTGGGGAATGGAAACACCAGGGTGTAAATTTAACAGAAGCCTCTTGGCAATATGAGGGGATCAGAGAAATAACCAAGCACTGCCCAAACAAAGCCTCTATTCTCCTACCCATATGCCTTTCATCCTTAAAGATCATAAAGACATACTTATATTATTGTCAATCTGTAGTGAACACCATCTTCTTTATTCTCATGGTTGTATTATGAAGAGAGGGTTTCAAGTGCTAGTACTGTGGTCAAACCTGTCTCTGTATCGTGTATTACTACAGTTCACCTTCAATAAATGACTCTTCTACACTGCTTTAAGACATAGTCATTATAGATTTTAAATCCTTTTCCCTAAATTCCCCTGTTTGTTCTATTTCTCAAGTGGTTTGGGATTTTACTTTTTTCTCTTTTTTTTTCAATAAAGAATCAAATTAGAATGAACAGCACAATGTTCCTTTATTGTAAAATTTATTTTCCACTAAGTGATCATTTGGGTCAGTGGTGTCTTATATGTAGATTATAAATTAAGAGTATGTCTAAGAGGAAATATAAAAGAAACAATTTTTTTCCCCTATAAAGTAAGAGTGGGGGCACTATACCTTAACTCATTAATGAGTGTTAGTGAGAATTCAAATATATTACTCCCAAACTTGAATATACAATTTTTTACACATGTATAGGTTCAATTAAACAGCTCCAACTCCTCTGAAATTATACCTGAATCATATCATTATCTAGATTTCAATAATATGGAATTCTAAAATAATAGGTAGAAAATGTTCATAGAAGAATTTAAATTCCTATTTTCCTGTTACAGCATAACAAAATATTCACATAGGGTGTATGCATAGAAGTACACCATAGATATGCATATATCCTAAGTATAAGACATTTCATAATTTTTACTGAGTTACTTGCTACTATTAAGCAAAATTCACTGTAGACTTTAATGCTATACAGTGAAAATACTTTTTGCAAGTTAAATGTGTTGCTTGATTCTTGTAATTGTTTCTACAAATATTTTCCAAATATGGCTCCATCAGGACTGGAGGTCATGTAGTTTTTCCTAGTATTCCTCAAACATTACCTTTATGGAAATTAATGATCATAAAAAGGTATGTGGCTGCATAGTGGCTAAGAATATTTGCTCCAAATCAGTCTTTCATGGATTTTGTCTATAGATATTTTAATTGATTAAAGAAACTGAGCAGCAACATATTTCTTTAGAGACTATTAAATAGAAGGTTTAGAAATGCACCCTAAAAATTAGGTAAAATCCTCCTTTTACAAATCTTAATGTATTATTTCTCACTGTATGCCCATAGCCTGTATTCTGTCTCAGTTTTGTGCTGTCCACATACTACAGACCCTGTGTCAGTAATTTGCTACGCCAAAATTAGTATGAAAGTTAGATTAAATATTAAGTCTATTCATTTTCTAGTGTTGAAGATTCAGATTGTTTGTTCACTGCTGTGTGTGCATCAATATACCTTCATGTGATCTTGGTGGGATCCTTAATTAAGAGATCAGAGAGGCTACATATGACCCTTCCTTTCCAAAACAGTGGTACAAAAATAGGTTGTCTATAATGTCATCAACAGTCCATATTGAGAGTTAAAAGGAAAATTAAAGCAGTAACCGGCCTTGATGGTTGTTTTATCAGGTCTAATTTACATAAAGCAAAAATAACCCAGGAGTAGATCAGCATTACACCTGATCAGCCTCAATCAGAGCTTGTAAGCACTTACTTCCTCAGTAAAAAGGCAGTGACCAAAATGCTGATCACTTCATAAATTTTTTGATGTATATTTAATTAGATATTTGAGTCAAGTAATGGTTAGGGAAACGTCTCATTTTCTTGCTTGTTTCGACTTGTTTCAACTGCCCTTTTCCTTACTTTAACTTGCTGGATAAAAACTCGGAACACAAGACAGCTGGCAAAAATCATTCTAGGAGAATCCTAAAATACTTGGATGATAACTTCATGGTATAGTTACTTCCATCAGTGACTGGTAAACTTATTCTGGGAAGTATTGAAAAACACCCGAATGAGAAAACAGTTATTGGTCACAGGCACCATAACTTAGTGAGGGAAAAGTCCTGTCTTTCACAGTATCCTTCTGAACACAACATCCAGAACACAGCTGGATAAATTCATCATTCACTGGGTGAGCAACTGGCTCACAGGTCAGGCGCAAAGGATTATAGTGAATGGAGTAAAATCAGGCTGGTGTTTGGTCACTAGTGGGGTTCTGCAGAACTCCGTCTCAGGTCCTGTGCTCTTCAACATCTCCATAAATTACTTGGATGCAGGACTCAAAGGGATAATAAATTTGCCAATGATACTAAATTGGGAATAACTGTTGACTCCCTCAAAGGTGGAGAGGCCTTGCAGAGAGACCTCAACAAATTAGAGTAATGAGCAGTGATAAACTGTATGAAGTTTAACTAAAACAAATGCTGGATTCTGACCCTGGAATGTACATACAGTGTGGGGAATGAGGGGCTGGAGAACAGTGCCACAGAAAGGTACCTGAGGGTCCTGCGGATGTCTACTTGAATATGAGTCAGCAGTGCCCTGGCAGCCAGGAGGGCCAACCGTGTCCTGCGGGTCATCAGGCAAAGCATCTCCAGCCGGTCGAGGGAGGGGATTGTCCCGCTCTGCTCTGCACAGGGGTGGCCTCACCTTGAATATTGTGTGCAGTTTTGGGCTCCAGAGTACAAGATACTAAGCTATTGGAGAGCACCCAAAGAAGGGTTACAATGATAGTAAAGGGGAAGCCGTATGAGGAGTGGCTGAGGTCACTTGGCCTGTTCAGCCTGGAGAAGTGAAGACTGAGGGGAGACGTCATAGCTGTCTGCAATTTCCTCATGGGGGGTAGGCACTGATCTGTCCTTTCTGCTGAGCAGTGAGAGAACCTGAAGGAATGGAATGACCTTAAGTTCTGACAGGGGAGGTTTAGGTTGGATATTAGAAAAAGGTTCTTCACCCAGAGGGTGGTTGGGCACAGGAACAGTCTCCTCAAGGAAGTGGTCACAGCACCAAGCCTGACAGAGTTCAAGAAGCATTTGGATAATACTCTCAAGAGCATGGTGTGATTCTTGGGGTTGTCCTGTGCAGGCCAGGAGCTGGACTTCGATGATCCTTATGCATCCCCTCCTATTCAAGGTATCTGCTATGGCCTCTCAAACAATGAGATTTCTAAGATCAAGAATCAGTTTATACTAATTTGTATACATTCATGTCTTTGGTCATATATTCATGTTAGGTTTCCAAGTAAAAAGGAGGATATTAAGACATTAATAACACTAAAATTAATTTTTATAGCTAAGAATGTTCATTTCTAAAGCTTTTCAATTCCAATGTAATTCTTCTTACTTGTTCAGACCATAGAAAAAAATCTGTTTGTCTTAGATAATACATAAGAGTAGATTGTGTCATTTATAACAGTCACCACCTGCATTTTTTTGAGAAGAAATTAAATAATTTAAATATTTTTCTGAGTTTCTAGTATGTACTAACTACACTGCAAGGACAAAATAGCATATTGTTAGATATATATCAGAAAATCAAAGAGTTTTATATAAGCTAGGAAACAGTTTCATACGTTTCCATGCCTTATGGGGAGTTTTTAATTAACAGATTTTTGATATATTGTCAAATCTCAAACAAGTTAAATGAAAAAGTAATATTTCCTAATTTAAAAATACATTATAATGAAATTTATTTCTAATCATGAACTCAAGATTCTACTTCATACAACTAAAGCTGGATTTTGATCAAGGAAAGTGTCATAATGCTGGAATTGTCAATAGAATATGTCTACATCTACTTATGTACAAGTCATACTGCCTCCTGCTCTCAGAACACATAATGGTTCAAGGGAAAAGTCTAAAAAGAGGGTATTTTTATCAGTAATTCTTAAGATCTGATTCTTAGTAACTGTAGTTTTCAGTTCTAGATCTACCATTCCAGAACTGTTCCTCTTAAAGAGTAAATGTGATCAAGCTCTTGCAAATCTCCATTCTGACTACACAGTTGATATGTATTACTTATATTGGTCAAATCTCTTCGAAACCACCAGATTCACACGGGGGAAAATGCTATGAGCTGCCTCACAAACTAATGCAAAGATTAATTACAGTAGAAGGGGCAAAAGTGAACTGATTTACATACTTCCAAATGCAGCAACTGTAAAATATTCTTCAAAGTAAATGATCACTGACTTGATGAGCTGAGAGATAGAAATGTATTTGCTATGAACAGCCTTTATCTTCAAGACTTAATATAAGAATGGTAAATTTGCATAAAAATCTAAACTGTGGATCTCAACATTAACTGCTAATTGAATACTCCTGATTAGAATTTTAATCCTTGAAAGCAATTACATTTTCTTCTGAAGCCATTTTTGATTTATTCCTTCAGTAGAGATGCTGAGAACTCTTTGGAAATAATTGTAACAGTGTTAAACTGGTGCCTCTTTGCACATCAGCCCCCTGGGAATGGCTAATTATGAGCATTATCTACAGTCAGGACTTTGGACTGACTCCACATTCATGTAAACCTATTTTTTCCCAGCACTGAGAACACAGCTGGCAATTGAACAAAATATGCTGATGTGGCAGGCTGGGACACGGTGAACTTTCAGAGATAAATAATATTAATTGTAAAAAGAAGTTACTTCTATTTTAGCTGCTTCAGGCATATAGGCTTCGTCCTTCCCCCTAAATTTAAAATGCAAAGAAACATATGCTGCAGTTCATTATTTGAGATAAAGCTCAGGGAAAATTTTTAGCCACATTTTATTATGAAACTATAATGACCTCCTAAACAAATTACCATAAACTAGTAGGGGACTTTGAGAATACTGCAGAGCCTTACAAACCATGTGGGGGTGATGTTATGCTTTTACAACTGGTGCTACAGATCAATTTTTTTAATTTTTTTTGCTTGTTGAGGTGCAGTTTTTTGTTTGTTGGCTTGTTTGTTTTACCTAGAAAATGGATAAGTTCGTCAGACAGGGATTGCCCACTCAATAGAAGAGCATCCTCCACTCCACTCTGTACCCTCCTCTGTTTATCTTTTGTGCTTGTGTAATTCTGATGACAGTAGGGATTTGCTGGAATTTAAACCCAAAGTCTCATCTGGGCAAAATGAAGAATCCTGGTTTCAAGCCTTGTGAAGAGGGTCTTGGCACATTATTTCCCAGCACTACCAAGAAGAATTTTCTTTCATGCATTCCATTTTGGAGCAATTTGTTTATTTTATTATTTTTAATGGCTAGTCTCTCTTTGAACTTATGTGTCTGGGTACTTTTGTTGGGAATTCTGTGCAAGATTTACAAGAGAAATGGTTGTGTTTGGTGGGATTTTCTTATCGCAGCAGCAAACTCCTTTCTTCCTAGAGCATCGGGGGGGTTACTGTCTTTTAAACTAGTAGTACCTCTTTGAAGGGTCACTGCCATTTAAACTGCAGCCTCAGAAATCTCACTTAAAGTGGTGCGTGGATGATATTGTTACTCAGACTATCTAGACGAAAACAGAATTTTTACCCTTTTTTTAAATCAAAGAGTATGTTTAACTTCCTGTGTCTGTGTATATCCTCCAGATGAAAGGGTGGGTCTTTTTATTGGCTTCAATACTCTTTGGATAAACATAGAAGTGGCATCCCCCTCTCTTTATTATTTAAAGTCTTCTAAAGTGCTTCTGTGATCCCTCAGTGTGCATGGAGTAAGTTCTTTTTTTCCTTTTCATGAAAGCAAAAAGATTCAATGTGAGTCTATGTGTCTTCCTTACAACCACCAATCCTTAAACATTTTTTAGAATTTTTATGATAGAGGTATGGTGATTTGAGCGCGGTGCAGTGTATTGAGAGACAGAGTATCAGATTTTCATCCAGAGGTTTTTTTTCTTTTTCTTTCTTTATTTTGCAATATCTCATACAGAACAGATAAAGTGCATGTTAATTTGAGCTCAATAATAGTAATAGGGGGCAGCATGGAGATGCATGTAGTGCCAATAATAGACAGTCATACCATGTCAAACAAGTCTGCTCTTGTACTGAGGGTACTCTAATAAACAACAAAGAAATGTTCCAAGGCCAGGAAAATGAGAAGAACAAAGCATTTTCTGACTCTAGTTAAAAATATTGCTTTACTTAAAGACGATAGAGTAACAAAAGTATATAACAAAAAGAAGTAGTTTCATGGAAATTCGAGGGTCTGTGTTTTAATCGTACTTGCTAAGCTTATTTTAAAAGCCAGATTCTTCAATGAATGTACGTCAAGAGCATGGTCAATTTTAACTCCTGATACCTACTTCCTGATACCTGATTTTTGGTCACTTTCTAAATGTTTGTTTTTTTTTTTTTTTTGTAGATGATCTTAAAAATATAGCAATCCTTCCTCTCTCAAGTTATGTGATGATAAGTTTATTGTTAATGTTTTAAGTTGTTTATTATAGAATAAAACTTAATTCATAACATGGAAGGAGTGGTTTCAAAAAACTTGTGTCTTTCTTCTGACTTCTGACTTCTAACTCGTGCTTCTTTTTCTGTGATAATAGCAGTTAAAACAGAGCATTCAATAAAAGAGATATGGTCTGAGTATGCGGTTGCCAAGGGCTCTCAATTTTCAGAGAGTAAAAACCAGTAAAGTGAAGGTTAAGAAGATGTGTTTTGTTCCACCTTCTTTCAAGAAATGTCTGTCTTAACAAGAATTCTGGAAATTGTGGTTTAGGTGACCAGTTCTTTATGGTTATTGTGTGAGACAGTAACAGCAGCTGATATTAATACATGCAACTGTGAATAATATGAACTTATTAAGTATTCTGTTGCCATGGAAATTCCAGAGTTCTTTAATAATTAATGTATTGTTAAAAGTGAAAAGTATTTAATGTGTGTGTTTGTCATGAGCAATTTATTTTCAAGACAGTTTTTTAATGCTTTTATAACCATTCAGTTAAAAATAAATATAATATCAGAATTTATCCACTCCCAAGAATAGATCTTACCAAAAAATGTGTCCCAATAAAACAAATACTAATTAAAAAATAGCTATGCCTTGATTTACAGTAAGTACAGAGATTAAGCTCATTCCTGGCTGTACTGAGTAAGAGCAAAGATCTACTTTGAAACAACAAGGTACATGTTACTAGTCAATAGAAACCAGAATGGAAAGGTTTTGTTTCCATTTTTAACATTTCTCCGTAAAGTATGGTTGTAACTTTGAACTATCATTCTCTGGATATTTTTATATTCTGTACCTCTTCTTCCATGAACATCCACTGGAGGTAACTGTAGTATAGTTCTTAAGACACTTAATATTTTTCAGAGTTATGCTACTCAAAAGAAATATTTTTCAGAGTTATGCTACTCAAAAGGTCTATACACATAAAAAACAGATGTCAGATGCAGACTGTTGTGAATCCATTCACAGTAGTATATTTGGAGGAAGAGAAGAGCCTTGTGCAGTTGCATGACACGCAGTAAATGCATATAAATTGTGTTGTGGATGAGAACATCATCCCCTGAACTCTCTTTTAAATCTGAAAGGTATATTAAAGGCAATTGTTCTGGCTGTTTGGAATGCTCAGTCTTAAAACCACAGTAGAGAAGCGAGGTTGCACATTGCACAAGAGTATAAAACACCTTTTGATCTGCAGGCAACAGAACACAAGGCAAATGGCTATTTTGTATTATGCAGGACATGTGACTTCAACTGGATTAAAATCCTGCCTTTTTAACTCTCTCTATCCACATCCTTTGCAAAAACAGGTAAAACATTCCGAGAGCAAGCAGCAAATTTGACATGAACCTTTCAGTCTTTGGTACATTGCAGTAGATTTGTTAAGGCAACTCCTGGAACAGTGAGGCCTTACCAGCCCCATTCCCATGCATGGGACCTTCACTGCCTTAGCCAAACCCCCTTCTGCCTTCCCCCAGCAGTTAAATTTACGCAGCATATCCTACCACATTTACTCACATAGGTCCTAAAACACAAGTGGCTGGAGGTCCAAAGAACATTGTGTGAAAATGGCATTCAAGGCTTGCTCAGATCATATTTCCTTCTCTAGTGATTTGTTCCAGGTGGCTTCCAAAAACAAGACAAGGGAAGAATGAGGCCTTTCATCTGTCCTGATATGTCTTCTCTTTCTCAGATGCCAGAGACATGGAGTTGTTTTCTGTTTGGTTGGTGTGGTTTGTTTTTTACTTAAAAGACTAGTAATATTTTGAAAACAATGATAATGCTGAGAAAAGCATTGATGGAAGTTTTTGGAGATTTGTAATATTTACTCTGGGTATGGTCTTTACTCATCACTCCGGATTGCAGCTGGTAATCCCTAGCATGTCTGATTTAACCCCCACTCCCTCCTTCTCCAAGAAATCCTCTGAACTCATCCTTCTATTTCATGAAGTACTGAGAAGCTCTCAATAATTAATTCAGGTGGTTTGCTGTATGGTTCTTAGGACTCTATTTTTTTGACAATGGAGATTCTGAGTGGTAAAGCTTTCGAGGACATTGCAATACAACCAGATTAGGTTATTATATTTGGTTCAAAAGGAGAAAACACTGTTTGGAGATTCTGAATTATTTTGTTGTGCACTGTAGGGATGGTATTATAAAGATCTGATCAATCTTTTTAGAAGTTCAGTTTGTGAAATTCCACAGCATTCACTGTAAACTTCTTCTAAGGAAGCATTTCTGCTACTTTACAATGTATTGAAATTCTTATTCTCATTAAACTTTATGAGTGATACTCTGGAAACAAGACACATTAATCAAAATGTTTGTTATAGTATCAGATCATCTATTCACTAATTATGTACAACAGGCCTAAGGCTGATCTCTGAAAAACCTGCATGGGAAAACCATGTTCATCTGCTCTAGCTTAACCCCTGAGAATTGCTTGTGCCTCAATGAAGGAGCAGCAAGAAGGAGGAAAAGTAGGAAAGAAACAAAGTAGAGTATTTGATTGGACAATGATTTGTAACATAAAACCTAGAGAAACAAAATTTTTTCTTCTTTCAGTAGCCTCACTTTGTTTTCAGCTGCAGAGACAACATTGGGCAGCTCTATAACCCAACAGAACAGCTGTACTTGTATACTGATACTAATTAAATATAAATTGAATCCCTAAATCATAGAGATTTATTTTTATATCACAACTACACATTTGTTTCCATAATGGTACTGCAGGAGTTTTAAAACAGTCAATTCTGTGGGCCACAGACAATACCCTGAATTTCTTGGCTACTCTGTCGTGCAGATTTAGAAACACTGCTTTTACCAAATATGAAATTATGTCATATAAAATCTATTAAATAGAGATTTAAAATTTTACCCAATCTATGTCAGCTATGCCATCATATTTTAAATGCACAGTTTTACTCTTCTAGCACATGTATCCTACAAACTGCCATGTAAGGAACTGCTGCAAGAGAACTATCTCCTGGTTTGAGCTGAGCAGGATTACTCTCATTTCAGTGTGAAGCCTGCTATTTCTATATTCTATAGGAACTGCTGCTGACAGGCCTGTGATGAAGGGTGCACTATTTTTGTTTCAAAATCCTTTCCTGAAATTAAACTATTAATCCACAGGGAAACTTCCAAGCAATATTGCATTGCTTCTTTATTGTCATATTATGCTGCAATGCAGTAAGGAAGCTCACGTAAAAGTAAATTCTTTACTTTGCTCAAAACCTGTCATTTTCGCTGGGGAGCAGCTGTTTTGTGGAAATATTTGCTTCAAATAGTCATTCAGCCAACATTTTTTACATTCAAGTTGGACTTGTTGAAATAAAAAAATAGTAAGGGATTTTCACTTGCTGATGAGTATCCAGTTAATCTGTAGCTTAATGTACTTATTCCTTCCACAAGGACCTTGAAGATCATCTAGTCCAACCACCCCAACACCTTCCACTAAACCAGGTTGCTCCAAGCCTCACACAATCTGGCCTTGAATACTTCCACAACTTCTTTGTGCAACCTGTTCCGTTCCCTCACCACCCCCACCATAAAAAATATACTCCTTATGTCTACTCTGAATCTGCCCTCCTTCGGTTTGAAGCTGTTCTCTCTTGCCCTATCACTACCTGTCCCTGTAAGAAGTCTCTCTCCATCTCTCTTGTAGGCCCCATTTAGGTACTGGAAATTCTTCTTGAAGACTTTTCCAGGCTGAATGACCCCAACTCTCTCAGCCTGTCTTCACAGGAAATGTGCTCCATCCCTCTGATCATTTTTGTGGGCCTCCTCTGGTCTTGCTCCACCAGGTGTCCTTACGTCGGGGGTCCCAGAACAGAATGCATCGAACTTTTATGCAATAAGAACTGGGGAAGCAGTTTATTTATTTCAGTTATCTGTTACCTTTGAGTGCAGTTCAACAAAATTCATAGAAGGAAATCCATGAAAATATGTGAAACAGATTAAATAATTTAATTTTAACTAGGAAAACTGTATTATGATTATCATATTCGTTATTCTCCCAGACCCATCTTGCTGTTTTAGAGCAATACATTGAAATCTTTTCACAGACTCCCAAATGAGACTACAAAGAGGATCTATCTATTTAAATTAAAGTAGAGTTGATTTCTGACAATAACCAGCTTGCATGGTGAAACAGCTAAAATAAAGTGGTTAGCCTAACTTCAGTATTGGAAAGATATTTATGCAGTGAGAGACAGGGATGGTAGTTGAAACCCAAAGAAAATTTATTTTTCAATGTTATTCCAACATGTACTGTTTCTATTTAACTCTTGCACTGACAAAAATTATTTGAAAGTAATAAATTTTATGGCTGTGTCTTCTTAAAAAGGCTAAGCTAAAGACATACATTTGGCAATTTAGTATTTGTGTTCTGAGTAATAAAAATAGATAGTGATTAGCTTCTGAGATGTGTTAGAGAATCTTCCTAAAAATACTGTAATGATGGAAGGAGTGATAAATGCACAGCTGATTTGGCACAATTCAGAAAGTGTAAGATATACATTTTAGTTTTGAGATGACTGAATGATCAGAGTTTTGAGATGACAGATTTCTCCTGTCTCTGACACCTGAAGATACTTTTATCTTCCGGAATTGTGTTCTTTGGTGAAAGTTCATTCCACTCAAATAGAGATGGCAACTAGATCATGTCACCACTTAAATTAGCATGAAGAACATTTCCCACCCTAAGTAACAGTTTATCATATTTTTTGCTCCTTTATTAGTGTTTGTCCATCTGTCTTCTGCTCCATATTCCAAATCTTATGGGTATTTTAATATTGAATGAACAGAAGATACACTGTTTCTGAAGATAGATTTCAAAAATCAGTATTACTTGCTTTCTCAAGAGAGATTTGAAGGCAGCAGAAGTAATTATGAAACGCAGGAAATCACTGAATGGCTCGTAAAACACACATTTAAAACTGTCTGGATGCAGTACGCAAAGAATTCTACTTAGTCCTTAGGTTTGCAAATAGCGTAGTGTGAATAATAAATATGAAGTGCATCTAAGTCTGGAAGCACGAGGAAAATGGAAGTCTCTTGTTACTTAGCTGATGAATTGTTACTGAGAGGTAAACATCGTCTCATCTCCATGAAATGGAGTGCTCCTGAAAATTATTATTAAATTGGGAAAACAACACTTCAGTTTCGAGAATTTTCACATCTGAATGCATAACAGGGAAATAGTTCTGAAAATGGAATATCTTGATGGGTCCTGAGTTTTTCATTTGTGAAAAACTGAGAATTAAAATGATCAGAAGTCACAGCAATTCTATACAGGTATGTTCTTTCTTCAAAGTCTGCAGTCTCTCAGAAAGTTATAATAGGTTACAAAAAACTGGTGCCCCTTAAGAGAAACCCTAAAACAAAACGAAAAAAGTCTGTGTCAATCTTTTATTAATATTAAATAACTTATTTTCCCAATACTTGCCAAAAAAAGCTTCAACTCCCAAACAAATATGCAAATATATCACACATGCAGTTGAGAATAATATATTCTCCACACATCTTTTTCCCCCTGTGAAAAAAACCCTCTTTTTTAGGGAAACTTCACTTATTTCATCATTCTCACTCTGGTCCTGAGATACTGAGGACATAATTAAGACACCCTTGTTCTATGATTAAATATGCAGTCTAAATGTAAGTCTAAGACGGCTTTGGAGGAGGATACTTCCGTTCATGCTACAGCAGAATGGTCATTAGCAGAAAACTGGAGTTTTTACATCATGGAAATTCAGTTGATTAGTGCCCAGAAATAGTTGATTAGTGCCATTAGAAATAAGTAACACTTAGGCTGTTTATTTGATTAAGGCAAACCTTACTTTGTGCTTGAGGATGATGCACAATCCACAGCAACGTAAAAGCTCTGCCCTAATTTTGTGACCATGGCTAGACGATTTCTAGTCTTGTAATTTTTTTTCAGCATATTTGCACTGAAGTATTAAATCATCCTCATGGCCACTCTCACACTGTTATTTGTGATTTTCATTTACCCTGTCAAGGATTATGTTACACTGCCCCACCACTAATTGTCATTAGCTTGGTACATTAATTTCTTCTCAGATTCCCAGTAATATCCCCAGGTTTTGCTTTCCTGTTGGGAGGCCTCTCCCTTAAACCTGGACTGGTACTTGTCTTCCCTGTCTTTATCAGTTTGTATTTCATTAAATTAAAATGATTTTCTTTGGAAAGACTTTTTTTTTTTTTACCAAATACTTTCCATCATGTTGCATTCTTCATCTATCATACCACCTATGTTTGTGCCATATGCAAATCATATCAGCAATATTTACTTCTAAATCACTTTGTTGTCCCTTATTGTGTGTACACAACTTAACTTAGATATTTCCAAATTTCATTTTTTGGCTACCTTCATACAGACAAACCCACAATAAAAGAATGATAATTATGTGGATTTATCCTGTGGTAGCAATGTGGTCTGTGCAGTAGTTTTTATATTATGAGATAGTAGTAGGCAAGAGTTCCTGGCTGTGAATGATACATGTTAGAAATCTGTTTTGCTTAATAGAAGACTGAAGTTCAACAATGGTTTGCCACCTGTAGAAATATTTATTCAATAACTATGTTTTCTTCAGCACTGATACCTGTGGTGTTCAGTACGTCATCTTTTGTGTTTTTGTAAACTGTATTTCCTATGACACAATATTTTTTGTGTCAAAGAGGGTTCATAATTTTTAAAAGGAGAAGAGAGAGTTTCAAATGGGAATTTTGGGGTTTTTTTTTCAAAGATTTTGATTCACTGCATAGAGTGTTTGGTTTCAGGTTATGAAGAATCCAACTTGAACTTCTAAATATAGTAAATTTATTCATAAGAGTTAGGGAAGGGTAACTTCAACATCAGTTAAATGGCTTATATGTGACTTATACCAGAAAAAAAAAAATCATAGAACCAATGATCTTTTATAGTTCAATAGGTAGCAACAGATTATGTTAAATTATTCATAATATGCAATGAAGATACAATCTATCTTTGCCCAACTGAGCCAAAAAGCAAGGATTAACTACCAGGGATTTATTTAAAACCAGAATTCTGTTTTTAAGTTAGACATTCTACCATCACTGTAAGCTCATATTTTGCTTATCAATTTCTGCCAACTCTTTTTCTATAAAGAGAAAGCTCCACTTGTTTGCTTCAAGTCCCTTAAAATATTTACTTGTAAAAATTGTGTCATCTGTGGTTCACAGAAAATCTTCTTTTTTCTTCTCTTTCTTTTTTCCTTTTGCTTTCTTTTTTTTCTTCCCCCTAGAGATTGGCACTCCAATAGTTTATTGCTTATCATCTAAGACTCAAGTTGACCAGACTTTGTCATTTAACAGCTTTGCAGTTCTTCTAGTGCACATCGAGAGAGCTAGTCAAAGAAGCTATGTTTTCGTTCATCGCACTTTTTTGGAAAGTATCTTGTCTGACTTTGAAGCCTTCCTCTCCCTAAGGTTTTTTTTAAAAACTTTCATTTTTAAGCAAGTCAACACCAACTGAAAAGTTTGGAACAGGGTTTTTTTTAACTCCCTTTTCAATTTCGTGCCTCCAGAAATCAATAAGGGCTTAACTGAGCCTTTAAGGTACTGGGCCATTCCAAAGACAGTGTGGATTCACATTCCTCCAGCAGGCACTCTGGGAGGCATTATGCCTCAGGTAAGCAGAATACTCTGTACAGCTGTGGAGCACTGCCTGCTGCTCCCTTCCCTAATTGCTGCTCATGTGCTTCCTTACACACTGAGCAGCTTCTGATGATTATTGAGGGGAGACCATGACCCCATTTCAGCTGCACCCCTTTTAGGGTTGTTGCTGTTAGTAGCACTAAACATAAGCTTTTTATGGTTTATTTTTATTATACATATGGTACACGTCACAGGTTTACAGCATTCTGCTTACTTAAAAGGCAGTTCCTAAGAGCTTAGCTGATTCATTAGGGTGTATATGTATTATCAGAGATTTAACTCTAGTGCTAAGATAATTAGAGCTTACAAAATGGGAATGTCAAAGAGCCAAAAGATTTATTATTTTCCTTTTAACTGCTTGTTGCCTTGTAAAATGTGAACAGTATGGAAAAGCTAGTATTTGAAAGCTTTTAGGTTCTTACTTTCTGGGTCGGCATCGAGGTAAGTCACTTCTGCACATTTTTAATCCTTCTGACCAAATTTTGTAATTGATGTTGCAAATATATATATTGGTTTCTTTGAGGCTCAATAACAATAAATAGAGGTGCCTGTTTTAGGTGCATCAGTCACCAGATCCTAAAGAGGAAAAGAAGGTAAGATTCAAACTGAAAGACTGTTTCTATTTAAAGGCATCAGAACTAAACCATCTTACAGTTCAGAAAATACATAACTCTTCTGCCACAGGGGAAAACAAAAGCTCTATGAAAATTGATCAGGAAACAGCTGAAAGTAAATAAAATCTGGCAGCTTTGAGGGTTTTGTTTTCTTGTGGTTTTGTTTTTGTTTGGTTTGAGGTGTTTTTTAAGAGATTTGGGAATGTTCATTAGCTTTCCTAGCATTTGATATTTATTCATGTTTCTTATCTCTTCACACAGAGGTCTATGGTATACTTCAATTATGAACCAGAAAGAAAGGACTGAAGTACAAGGAAACTTAGCAGCGATAAAATGTGCTTTAAGGACTTACTTTGTTACGAAGATGGAAGGCTTAATACACAGCAGTGCTGTGAATATTTCAAAAGGTTTAAGAATTTGATGATCAACTTTGACATGAAAAAATGCCAAGTAAAAATAGGTTTTACCACAGAAAATGTTGAAACAAATCAATATAATAGGATGTGCCGGTGAGAAAATTGGAAAATGATGAAATCACTTTCCCTGCAAGGAACTGTCTTTGGCAAGGCACTCATTTTTCATGGAAGGTGATCTTTATGTGAAAAAAAAAAAAAAAAAAGAGAAATCCAGTTATGGACAAATACTATCCTGTCCCTTTCCCAAAATAATGGAATACATCGCTATGTGAAGGAGCACATGCTGAGTGGTGTTGGAGAAGACAGATGATCCGAAATTCCTGGAACTGATCCCAAGGCTCGGTGCTTTGCCTTTCCACAGGTTCCTTCCCAAGTGCTGGCAGTTTCTTTGAGCCCATGGTGTACATTACACTGAGTTTGTGCAAGCAATCAGTTTGTGAATTGCAATGACCCAGGGTGACAAGTGCCCTTATGGAGTTTTATAAAGAAAACACTTCTCTGTCAGCTCACAAGCCACTAAAAACTGACTTTGAACTGTGAAGGGGTGTTTGCTTATATAGGAATGACATCCTCAGAGGAACTGCTCTCTTTGAGTGTAAAAGATTGTTTTAATAATAGATTCAAGTTCTGCTCAGAAAAGATATTTTATAACAAGTTAACCAGCTTTGAAGTCACAAACAGATACATTTTTGGATCTGGATGTTTAATACAGTGTGTGCATTTAGCATGATAACACATACAGATAATTAAAAAAAAATTATTCCTACCTTAATTCCTATGTTTATGTGCAAAGCTGATCAAACAGTTTTTCAGCATAATACATCACTTTTAATTTAGTGAGTCACCTGGCAATAATTCATTACAGTTAAGTTAACACTACAGATGATGCCTTTCTTCCCCCAGGTGACTACTTTGCTGTAACGGTCACTTTTTCTAGAAACAGACTGATTTCTAGAAACAGACTGATTTCAAGGAGAAGCTATCAGATGTAGGATAGACCCTTTTGCGGGAACATGGAATGGGAAAGGTAAAACAGAAAAAACAGATGGTATAGTAAGCGGCACAGAATGGAAACATTTCAAGTTCAGTTTTCGTGTTCAGACTCTTGGCCGAGGCTGTTCTTGAATGAATAAATATTTGTCTATGAATAAATAATAGTAAGGAGGAGAAAGGAAAGTGAGCTAGACATCTTCTTTAACCATAAGAGGATACCAGAGTATGTGTCCAGATTCAAGCTCTTTCTTTGCCTTAGAACAGTGGATATTGGCTACTAAGAAATGAAACTCTCTCAGCCAAGTTTCCAAGACTGAAGTTCTCATGCAAATTGAAAAACTGTTGTAGTCTCTGATGTATTTGCTTTCTAACTTATTGTGCTGGTTTAAAAGTAAACTGGTGGGAGAAATGTACCCAATTTGAGAGATTGCAAGTCAGAGTTACAACTTACTAAAAAGATTAGAATAAATACAACGATACAGAGAAAACTGGTTTTAAGCCCCAAAGACGGATGTGTAACCCAGCACCCTGGGACAAGAACAGAACAGTGTTTGTTAGCCCCTATGCTGAGCACCATGTGGCCCTCCTGGGTGCAAAGTAAAAGGAAAGGAAAACCTGTTGATGTGGATGGTGGTTGCAGTTCTGTCAAAATAATGAGCACAGTCCTGTCAAGAGTGGCAGTCACAGTCCTGTTGAAGTTCTAGTCCTCCTCTGGGTCTGACAAGTGGTACCAGAAGTCCCAAAACCCCAAGATTATATGAGTGTGTCAGACTACATATGTGTCATGAAAGTGTTTTGATATTTGGAAATGAAGCTGAAGGACTAGAGGCAAATGTGAATAGAAATAGTTCTAGATTTTGAATTATTTGCAGCGTTATGATCCCCCCTAATTCATTTTTTTTCTCGCTGCTCCCTGCTTAAGGTACATGTAAAAATACTTTGATATGCTTCTTTCTTAGTAAATTAGTAGTATCTGTGGGGTGATGAGTGAAGGTATTTAAAAGATGGAAGTTATAGAAACATACTCTTTCATGTAACAACTATTAAAAAAAGGAAAATCCACTTGAACATATAAGAATATATGACTTATTACATATGCATATGTATGCAGGATTTTTTATACATGGACATCACAAAAAAGTAAAAAAGTATTGGAGGACTAACTAAATTAAATAGACCTTTTGTAAGAGGAAGTAAAACAATAGCCACAAGAGAGTGTAGTATTGAAAATTTCTATCAAGATTTTAAATGTATATGATAACTGTGGTATGTGATTAAAGTTCATATAAAACAAATAAGAAGAAATTAAACAGGTATGAATTTGTGATTTCAATGGGTCTCAAGAGCAGAATGGCTTGTCTGTAGTGGGTGTCTGTTTCAAAATAAGATCGGCCACATCCAGGCAAGGTGGATTTAAGTGCATACACCATTACAGATCAACATCTCAGTCCTTAGCAGCCTATATCTGTGTACTGGAATCTTTTATGTAGAAAACAGCTAACAAAAGAAATTTTTTTTTAATATTGCTGGAAGGAAATTATAAAGAGTTTATGCTGCAGTTAAACTGCTTTACATTTTATTTTGTAATAAATTCCAGAGCTGAGGTCTGTCTCCTGGTTTCCTCTGGGATAATATAGTAATTTTCTCCACAGTTTAAATTAATGTGACTTTGGAATAGAACCTCCAGTAAATCATCAGAGAAATATTATCTTCAACTGAGGTGAGCCAAATTACCTCAAGCAAGAATCTTTTACAAGGTGGATAAAGTTACAATTTAAATGCAATATCCTACCAGCGTTACCAAACTAAGTAGATAGAAATTATAGAAATAACAGCTGACATTTAGATCCTTATTTAGGAATGCACTGGAGGCAGGTTCTTTCAATTCCAGTTGTTGTAATTGCTGTAATTGACAGTCTTGTGATTCGTGAGAAATGTTTTGTCCTGTGAGAAGTAATGTTTAGTTGTGGTAAACAAAAATATGCCTGTATGAGTTCATGGAAACCAGCACCACTTCCTAGAGCTAGATTAACTGTATTATGGGGGCTTGGGTAACCACTGGAGGCCGTAATTCCAGTGTTTAAAAGTCGTAGAAGCAGCTGCTGCCTGTAATGAACAGGATAAGCTTTATGAATAGCAAGGAGAAAGGCCACTGAAACTTTGAGAAAAACAAACAATAAAACAACAAAACTAAACAAAGCAAAACCAACAACCACCCTCAAACCTATTTAGCCATATTGAATGTTTTATTTGCATAGCCATCTGCTTTCTGCAGAGACCATCTCTATCCTTGAGCAAATAGTTTGTACAGAAGATCAAAGAGTTAACTGCTGTTATAGTTAGTATATGAAAAGTGCTGTATTTTAAATGACAAGACATTCTTCCTTAGGAGCTCCATATTTATATGTTGAGATTAAACCAAAGTAGCATCACCATCTGTC
The DNA here is from genome assembly GCA_013399855.1 of Oxyruncus cristatus. NCBI lineage: Eukaryota > Metazoa > Chordata > Aves > Passeriformes > Cotingidae > Oxyruncus > Oxyruncus cristatus. Next base: position 311,084 of record VXAY01002458.1, on the reverse strand, counting down.
ACTGCTCCACATTGTGATTCCACAGCACCAGCACAGTGTCCTAGGGAGTGTCAGATAGGAAAACAGGAGGAGAAAGAGGACAGATGCAGTCAATACAGCAAAAGTACAAGTTCAGTAAACCCAAAGCGTGTTGTTCTTTACAGACACTCTTCATAACTGAACTTAGAGAGTCATTCTTACTGTATGCTAAACCTTTACTCCCAATCTGTAATAGCTGCTTGTCTGTGTTAACATAAACACATCTCTGCCTTCTTCATTGTTCATTTCAACTGATTTTTGCATAAGACCAAGTACATGACAGCTGTCTCAGAAAGCCATGCTTCTAAAACTTTCATTCTACTTCTTTTAATTGTCACACCCAAAACTGCAATACATGCTACTTTAGAACAATGCTGAATTGTGTAGCATGCTGTTCTAGGATTTTTGCATTAGGTTGCATAATAAAAAAGAAAACATGCAAATAACATCAAAGTCTAATGCTAAATAGATACTGTGGATGAAATAATGAGTACATTTGCCTTTGGCTTAATACCATTATGTTTGTTGCGACCACAAAGGGATGAATAGCATAATACTTTTTTTCTTTTACTCTAGAATGTATCTTAATTAAAAAAAAAAAAAAATTAATTTTATGTACATACATTGCATCTCTTTCCCTTTCCACAGATGGAAGTATAAGTTTTCCAGCAATCCTTAGGATAGGGCAGAATGGCTGGAAAGTTGCACAGTGGAAAAGGCCCTGGGGGTACTGGTTGACAGTGCCTGAACATGAGTCAGCAGGGTGTCCAGATGGCCAAGGTCAATGGATCTTGGCCAGTACCAAAAATGGCATGGCCAGCATGACCAGGGCAGTGATTGTCCCCCTGTACTCAGCACTGGTGAGACTGCACCTCTGAGCAGTGTGTCCAGTTCTGGGCCCCTCACTATGAGAAGGACATTTTGTTTCTGGAGTGTGTCCAGAGAAGAGCAATGGAGATGGTGAAGGGTCTAGAGAGTGAGTCATATGAGGAATGATTGAGGGAACTGGGGCTGTTTGGCCTAGAGAAAAGAAGGCTCACGGGAAACCTTATTGCTCTCTACAGTTATCTGAAAGGGGGTTGTAGCATGGTGGAGGTTGACACCTTCTCCCAAGTAACAAGCAAGGGGACGAGAGGCCATGGCCTCAAACTGCACCAGGGGAAGATCAGGTTGGATATCAGAAAGAATTTCTTTACTGAAAGAGTGGTTAAGCATTGGAACAGACCAGCCGGGGAAGTGGTTCAAGAAATACCTGGATGTGGCACTTAGTGCTGTAGTTTAGTTGACATGGTGGTGTTTGGTCAAAGGTTGGGCTCCGTGATCTTGGATACTGTTTCCAATCTTAACAATTCTGTGATTCTATAGTACTTAAGACAGTATTTGAATGCTACCTGATTTCATGTAATATTCTCTGTGCAGAATCCCCACCTGGTCTATAAACAAGCAGAAAGCTTGTTCAATGCTGAAAATGGTTACATTAAATCCTAATTTATAATGTTCCCTTTGCCAATTTTTTTGTGCATTTTATCCAGGGCCAGTATAACATGATGAAATGTTATATGACAGAAGGACGTGTGAATGAGAAGAGCCACTCTCAACTTGGAAAAAAAGTCTTAAATTTAGTTACTGCTTAAAATAGCATAGATACATGGTTTTGCTATTTTTTCACCTCTGTGCTTTAAGCAGTAAGTGAACTTTAAAAAAGCATCCAATGATTGATAAAGGAAATGTTGGTGAAAGTTAGAAGCCCATGAAAGCTATCAGGAAGCAAACATGAAGGAAATGATCAGAGCAAGTGTTTGCTAATAGCTTTGATGTTAATAGTATTTGAAAAAAAGAAAGGTACCAGTGTTCAACTTCTTATTTTTACCCAGCTTATACTTTTATAACAGCCAAAAGGAGCCACATAACAAGCTTTAATAAGTTCTGTGAAGTTTACTTTGAAGCAAACTACATCTAAATTACCATCAGCTGAGGAACCTGGAGCAGAAATACCTTGTTTTCTGAAGAGATTTGGAGAACAAACCTGGAAGCATTTTCAGCTTTAGGAATCTCAGTGGATGCCCAGGCAGGCAGACACCAGAGGAGAAAACAAAAGTATAGTTGCAACAGAATTACCTACCAAGTAAAGCTGTTTGCATAGGTCAAACTTTGCTTAAAGGTGAGGACCTGACAGGGACTCCCTGTACTCAGGTATTAAAACAAAATAGAAAAAGTGGTAGTTTGAAGCATGCTTTATAGTAGGTATCATTCTGCTCATTTTAGGTAGATTATATATCAAGCAGGTGGCATGTCTGAGTCAGCAGGATTTTTCATCACTAGCAAGAGTCATCCTGAAGTAAAGAGCATTTTCCTTTGGACTTCTTTCCTTCTTTCCTTCTACTGTCAGATGGGTGAGTCCATCTGATACTTAAAAGTTTCTGAAGACTCAGTGCATGCTGCCCTGAGACAAGGCTCAGGGAGTTTTAAATGTACTTGGTCCACATCTAACTTTATCTGAGTAAAGCCTGCTCTACCTTTTAATTCTAAGCACAGAAAAAGACTACTTTTCTGCACTGCCTTTTGCAGTTTTCTTTATTTCTTTTATGCATGCAATAGTAAAAATATGGTTTATTTATTGTGTCTCTTTCCATTTTCCCAAATGGGAACTGCAGTTCGTCTCTTACTCCAAGCCCTTTTGCCATGGGGCTTACACTCAGATTAGTCAGTTCTGATCATTCAACAAGGTAAGGCAGTCTTGGCAAAGCAGGTGAGGCTTTGACTGTGAGGGAAAATTTTCTCTTTTATTTTTGTTCTCTAATTGATGATTTTTTTTCTGAGTGTCATAGGCCTAATCCTCTCTTCTGCCTCATCAATTTTGCATTAATATGACACATTCTTTTGATGGTGCAAGTCAGAAGTAATTCCAATTGGAAATTAATTTTTTTCATATTTACATTTTTTTCATCAGATCATTTGCTTTCTTCTTCCATGAAAAGCTGTTATTTCAGTGCCACACATCTGACAATCTGTTTAATTGTTTGATTGAACATGTAGAGGCAAACACAAGGGGGACAGTGGGAGTCGACAGACTTCCACTCATGCCCAGAAAAACATACGGATCATCAGAGAGTTAGGAAGCTTTCATTATTTCCTGTATCTGTCAGTTTTCACATTATAGGAACAGCATATATCCGAAGCCAGTTTCAGGGAAATTTTTAGTTGTGGGGCTAAATTCAGGTTATAGCTCCCATAATTGTAACCACTCAGCAGCAGTGCACAAGTGAAGAGCCCTTTGTGGACTCATCCTGGTTTGACTGGATTGCTCCTGGAAGCTATCAAAGCGGCATAAAATCCCCAGCACGGGCTTTACCTTTCCTGTGGGCATTGACCAACATGACAGTTACTTCATTTCTCAGCTGCAGCTGCAGCTTTTCCCTTTCAGCTCCCCAAACCACTCGGCACAGGGATGGCAAAGCCTGTCTGTGCTGACCTGTAAAGCCTCTCTCATTTCTTGCTGTGTTTGTGCCCAGCAGAGGATGTAACACTGGTACAGCCTCTGATTAGATGCAGGACTCTGGAGAGTGGCTGACTCCAGAGCAGAAATGGCGAAGAGAGAAAAACATTGATTTCTAACACACGGATCTGAAATCTAATCAAATTTCAGTAATATCAGCCTGTGACCTTTTCTCTTATTAGTGAATTTATGCACAGCTAAGTCCCTGACTCCCTTAGCGCTTTGTGTGTGGCGGTGTTGCCTTCAGCATAATTATTGGAAAATTTTGAGTGCTAATTGAGCATGATTGAATTTTGATATAAATCATGTGTACGGTATGTGAGAAGAAAAGCGTGCTTGTGTTTTTCTCAGGGTGGCAAGGGATTGGATAAGCAAGCTTTACTGCAGGACACGGAATTCTGATTTTTCATGATCTGGTTATTTTTACTCAGTTCCATTACCAGAAGTCTGGTGACATAGTTCCATGTGGAACAGTACAGGTTTCACTTAAAATCCGTTAAATATATAATCACAAGACTCCTTGCAGTACTGAAACGGAAGCTCAGATAACACTGTCACTGACAAACCCTTTATTTTAAGGTGTTTAATGTAGCCATGAAATTTTGCTTTGGGCAAATGCTTTACTAGTGTCAAAATGCTAAAAATACTCTTCATAAAATTATTTCTTTTATGAATACTTGCCAAAAAGTCTTGGTTTTCATTTCAGAAATCATATGAAGGTGATGTCCTATAATGATTTGTTGAGTGTTTTGATGCTCAATCTCTACTTTTGTTTTCTTTTAACCTTTTTTTTTTTACTATTTTTTTTAAACTGTTTATTTTTACACCTATTGGTGCAGATGCTTTAGTTTCACAATTGAGTACATGTACTGGCTAAGTAAATTAAAGTGTTTTAGAATAAAAAGATGCAATGTATTAGAGGCATTAAAAATTAGATTTTCAACATAGTCTTCAAAACTTACACAGTTCACTAGTCCTTTTATAAAAGTATTATCATGCTTTCTCTCAAACATCCCCAAGCAAATAAGAATTAGGAATAATAATTTAAGTTCCATAAAGTAAAATAGCAAAAAATCACTTTTGAAACTATTTTTAAATAGTCTACTTGTCTAAAACATTTAGAAACACATTCAGAAATGCAAATTGATTCAGAAGATTAATTTTGCACACTTTCTTTGAATTTAAACTTACTAACTAAGGCCATGGTAGGTACTCAAATAGCTCAGGTAATTTTTCCATGTGAATATTCTATCCCGTTTTCATTCTGATTTCAAATGTTTTGAAAGATTCGAAATCCTTCTCCCTAGGAATAAAATTACTTTTGATTTGGAGTAAGGATGGATGCAGATGATAAATTGTGAAATATCTAGGCTTGATCAATTTTTCTTAATATAATTAAGCCTGAAGTTTAGTTGAGAATCTAAATATAAGTGTGCTTTTTCTAAGACAAAAGCTTAGTAATTAAATTGATAGATTTTAAGGTAAAGCAGCAAATATAATTTCTGATTCAAGATTCCATTCTAGTCTTGCTAGTTAAATATTTTACCTAAGGATTTTTAGCAAACATAATTGCTAATTACTTAAATTTTAGACCATTTTTTAAATCAGACTACTTTATTTTAAAAAATGCCCTACTATTTAAAAGTTCAAAAATAAAGTCAGCTGAAGATCAGTCACTCAAAAATCTGTTTTTTATGTTCTATAAGGACAATATATGAATTTTCATAAAAAAGGCAGATGCTCCCTTTTTAAGCAAGCTGAAGAAGAGACCCTGATTACAAGAGAAGCACTTTAACACCACACCTAAGAAATTTAGAGTTTATAAGAACTGCATATATATCTGAAAGTACATATATGCTTCTAAAGAAAATTATTTTAAGAGCATCCAGTATGAATTTTTAAATCGTATTTTTTAATTAGGAAACCGCAAATTGCTTGGATAATTCTTTTATAAGGTCAAATTAATCATAAAGCTTTGTTCAGATTAAGAGGGGAAAATTAATAACATCAGCAAACATGAAGAAATGGAAAGGGAGAATCTTTCCTATTTATTCTTTTTTTTCTTAGTTCCCACTGAAAAGTCTAGAAATACCCAGCCCAGGACAGCCTCACACCTAAGAGGTTGATTGATAGACATCCATTTTTGATGAGGAATTGGTCATTAGAAATTCACACAGTCATACTTTAATACTTTTTAATCTATTGATACACTGCCAAGACTAAGATTTCCGCAGCTTCATTTGTACTCCATCATTTGCCATGCACAAGTCTTACCTGGAGGACATTCAGTGTTTCTGAATCCGTAGGATGAAGGAAGTACAGGAGACTAACCAAAATAAAGGGCAGAGTTATTGCGTGACGTATGTCTAAAGCTCTTCAGTCAGGTGTAATGACATTCTTCAAAACAACCAAAATGCTTTAAATAAATAGATAAGCTGATTATAAAAGGTTGGATTTTAGACCTAAACTGTGCTGTCCGTTGCCTCTTTCACATTATACAGTCTCACATTCTTCATACCGCCAACAACCACCAACAAGCAGACAAGAAACGTGTGTGCTTCAGAAGAACTAAAAAGCATTTTTCCCTTCCAGTAAGGGATTTTGCTTTTTTTCCCCCCCTTTGGAATCTCATATTTAAGTATCTCATTATTCAGTAGTGTTCTTGTATAGCCTGGAAATAAGGTGCAGTTTTTTCTTGAGCAATTCATGATGACCTTGCAAATTCTGTCAATGGAGTATCTCCCCAGTGACCATCATGCGCAGTTCACAACGTACAGGGGTCCCAAGATATTGGATCCATCACTCCATTAGGATAGAATCAGTATCTCTTTTCCGTGTTCTGTTTTTGAGCTGAAATTTGTGCAAGAGCAATTGAGGAAATAGTACTAAAAGAAAGCAACCCATGCTTTCCTAGGCACTACCCAAATAGTTAAAATTAAACCCCTACATTACTAGTTCAAAAAAGAAGTTGGTGCAATTGTGTGGAAGCTCAATGTGTATGTCTCAAACACTGATAGTTGGATAGCTGTGGAGCCAACTAAGGATTGTGGTAGTTTCAGCCAAGGGTTGTTGACAATGACATGCTGTGAGAAAGAACAGGATGTGGCTGGAGAAGGGGGCCATACAGAGGTAGGGCAGCACTTTTCTGAGGCAAAATTCCTTGTTCTAATTTCTGGAGATAAGCACAAAGCAGTCCTGCACAAGTGCATGCTTGGCTTGTTCTGTGTGGGCCCCAGCACCCTGGACACCCCAGCCGGATCAATGCTGGAGCCAGGATTGGTGATCTATTTTGCTCTCTTTCCTCTTTCCTTTCTGTCTCCCCCTTTATAACTCATCTCTCTCTTTCTCTCTTCCTATTCACCTTAACCCTTTATCCAAAACCCACTTCCGTGGGACTAACACAGCAACCTCAATGTCAAGTGAGTAATTTGCTTATAATACTGTGGAAGCTTTTGTGGGGGAAAAATAAAAAAGCCTCTCACTTTTGTCATTCCTTTCAACCATGAGCATATAGGAAACTTGGGTTATCCCTTCTCCTTAAGGGTGGGATGCCACAATCTGTAGGCAGGGCAGTGCAGTGTGCCACAAGTCATAGAGGACATCACTGCTTTTGGCAGAGCTTGAAGATACCTGAAGGACTCTGCAATGCATATACAGAATAAGTAGTATGTAGTTATGTACTTTTTGTGTTTCCCCTCTCTGTATGTAAATCTCAACATCTGTAGCATAGATATGGAAGTTTAAAGGAGATGAAGATTTCTGTATTTCAGACCTTACAATTCTGTGTTGCTATGGCAGTTTGTTGGCAATGTCCTTCTGAGAAAAAAAAAATATATATATATATGAGATATCACATCCAAAGCACTTCATTACTTTCACAAGAATTTCAGTTACTCTGGAATACTTTGATGTCATAATTTCCGTGACAAGTGACGCTGTGCTTTCTCAGCAGAAGGAGCAGAAGGTCTGGAGCAACAAGGCTGTCTTTCCTTTTGATTACTCCAAATGTTATATTGAAATAACTTTAATGCACAGTACACATTGAAATGCTGTCATTTGAGCTCAGTTTTTTGGAAAATTCACAAATCCTTTAAACTTCACCTTTTTACACAGAAGGTTACCATTAAATAAATTAATGGCTATTTTACAACGTAGAGTTACACCAATTGAATTCCTTGAAAACAAATTTTAGAAAAGTACTGTGTAACTAAAGTAGATTAATGGGTTAAATCTCTTTACACCTTATCACTCCAAAGTCAATCTCCTGTTTCCCCTCTGGCAAAACCACTATCCTTAGCTTTCTTTTCTAAGAGTTGTTGGATTTTTCGGAGTCTGGAGGGAAGTTGAAGGGCTAGGTGATGATTGGGCTGGGTGACAGATTCACCTGTTTTGTTCTTTCAGGCCATCCCCAGTTAGCATAGAAGATTATATATTGCATTTGATGTTGTATGGTGAATAACAGACCTGCCAATAAGTTATTAGGAGATTTCTGTGATGTTTGGAGAACTTACAGTATTTTCTGTCTCTGGTGTTGAGTTTTAATTAACCAGCCTCTCCTGGCAAAGTCCCTCCCTATCTATTCTCTAATGTCAGTGAGCCTTTAATCACCAACCATATATCCCATTGCCTGTCCTGATTTTTTCATTTCATAAATTTTTTTTTAACTAAGCATAAACATCCTTAGGGCATGTTATTTCCTTTCTTTGCTTTCCCCAAGTGTTTTAGCCTTATTACTTTAAACAAAGATCTTCTTTTCACACCCTCCTCTCTAATTCTGCCTGCTTAAATCATGAAGTTGTACTTTTTCTTTCACAGAGGATGAGCTTTCTTTTTTTCTGCCATCAGAACCTGCCCCAATTAAAGATTTATTGCTTTTTGCGAAATAATTTTTGGAGAGTTCATTTTCTTCCAACACTTAATCTGGTTAATCTTTTCTCATTAAGGATTCCGAAGAAACCTTTCTGTTTGTTTTGTGATGTTTGGAAAACCAAAGATTTCTCTGTCTCAAGGACACACAGTCTATCAGTCTTGGCACAAATTCATATTAGATCGTCTGTCTGAAAATATTGCAAAAGATCTAATTTTTTATTCTGTTTCTCTTTATTTGTCACTTTCTTCCCTCAAGAGACTCTTTCATTACCGGTATAACATAGGCAAATATCTTCCTACATTTTGTGCTTATTTAGCCAGTTGCTTCACAAAAGAAATTTCTGGAAATTAGTTATGTCCTCATTTAATGGTTGAAGTCTTGGGGGAGTTTACAAAGTTTTCTTTCAACTTTTCCCATTCTGAACACTGTGTCCAAAAACACAGAGTTATAAACAGAAGTGCACAGATAGTGATAACTGTATATTCTGTCAGTTTCCTTGGATATCTGATATCATTACAGTGATTGAATGACAATTCTGAGTTTGTGTGCAAATGCAGATGTCCTGTTCATTTAATTTCCCTGCTCTTTAGTGTTTATAAAAATAAAACAACCAAACAAAAGTATATTTTTTTAGCCTGAATTTTTATGAAATAGCCATGTATAGGACATAACTTAAAAGATTAAAATACAAAAACAGGAACAGTGTGGCCAGCAGGAGCAGGGAAGTGATTCTGCCCCTGTACTCAACACTGGTGAGGCCACACCTGGAGTGCTGTGTCCAGTTCTGGGCCCCTCAGTTCAGGAAGGATATTGAGGTGCTGGAGCAGGTCCAGAGAAGAGCAACGAGGCTGGTGAAGGGACTCGAGTACAAGTCCTACAAGGAGAGGCTGAGGGAGCTGGGGTTGTTTAGCCTGGAGAAGAGGAGGCTCAGGGGAGACCGTCACTCTCTTCAACTCCCTGAAAGGAGGTTGTAGCCAGATGGGGTTTGGTCTCTTCTCCCAGTAAGTTATAAGTGAAACAAGAGAGCATGGTCTTAAGCTATGCCAGGGGAGGTTTAGATTAGATATTAGGAAGAAATTCTTTACAGAGAGGGTAATCAGGCATTGGAATGGTCTGCCCAGGGAAGTGGTGGATTCTCCATCCCTGGAGGTTTTCAAGATGAGGCTGGAGGTGGCACTTAGTGCCATAGTCTAGTAACCGCGGTGGTAGTCAATCAAGGGTTGGACTTGATGATCTCAGAGGTCCTTTCCAACCCATCTGATTCTATGAAAAGCAGTATTGTTCAGGTTATTTAAATAATTTCAAGGTGATTATTTTTCTCTGGATTCTGACTATCAGAAAATACATTAACAGAAAGCCAAGGTGCTTTACAATTTGAGGAGTTACTTTTATATCATAGTCTCTGTTGCTTTACACATAGCAAGCAATGGGTTATTTCCTAAACAAGTTAAACAGTTGTTCTAAGGAACAATCCAGACTTTTTAATACCCTTAATATTGCCAATGAGTTGATTAGAAATGTTTGCTGAGCACCTTCACAAAATCTGTGTAACAAGATATCATTGGAAGAAGTTCCTCCTCTAGCCATGCTGAGTGTAATACTATCTCCATTCAACTACATATCTCACATGTAAGAAGGGTATCTTTAAATATGTTGATGAGGTCAGAAAAGATACATGAGGGAGAAAAGCTCATTGCAACAGGTCATAATAGGACAGGAGAGCACAGATGACATGCTACTGTAGTCAGCACTGAATAGAGGATTTTGACAGAACTGACTACTTAAAAATATTGTTCCTGTCAATTCTTCCTGCAGATATGAGAATGAAACTCCAAAGGAAGCGAAATAAGGAAAATTTTTGGGTAACAACAAGTCCTTTTCCTTCTCTGAAAGGTTTGTTGTCAGAAGCTAGCATATTAAAACAAAAGAACTGGAATAAATTCAGTAACTTTTTCTATCAGGAGAAATAAATGAGAAAATCATCAGAAAGAAAAGAAAAATATAGGACATAAGAGAAAACCATAATTTTTTAAAAATGATGGTTTTTTTTCTAATTATTTGGAATTAAATTATAATATCACTTATGCTTCAACATCTCATTTTAAAGAGGTGACATCTCAGTAGAATCATGAGTTTTTCCATCATCATATGTAAGTCAAAAACAAAGAGAATTAACAATGAAATTGCTTGTGCAGGAATGTATTTTTAGATTGTCATATTATACATGTTTGGGTTATCTGTGACTATAATCTTCCAAATCAAAACTCATGAAAATAGGTAGAATCAGGCTTATTGATGACTTTGTCACTTTAGTAGTACTTAGTCCATACATAGCTAGTTAAGTACTTCACCATCAATTGCAGTGTTTGTCAACATTGGCTAAAAGGCAAGACATGTGATACATCAGCAGGAGACAATATAAAGTTATTGGAAAGCATCCAAAATAAACTGCCTTGTGACACCGAACTCACATTTGAAACCAAATTAAAATCTAATTTAAAAGGAGCCCAAATTAAAAAAGCCTACTTAACTCCTTCAATCTGCAGAACTATTCCATTCCATTAGGCAGCTAATTTCTACCTGTCAGATGCAGAATAAAAGTGGTCCCTCTCCGGAGGAAACTTTCTACTTGTTGTAATTAGGTATGAGGAACCTGGGAAGTTGGCTTTACTTTGATAGTAGCCTGTGCTTAACTCTCAGAGTGCATCAACCCATGGGTAAATGCAATTGAAGTGTCAGCTTCAATAGTTTCACACTGCAGAAGGCTAAAATGAGGTTACATATTTCATAATTAAATAACAAAATTACTTTAATTTTTGTTAGAGTATCATGAAATGTTACCTTTGTGGTACCCATGTGTATAAATCCCTCCTGTTGATCTATTATTCTAATAAGCTTTAGCAACAGTATGAATAGGTCTTGGTTACTATTAGAAGATAAGAGCCAGAAGAATCCAAGTAATGAACAACATCAAGGCAATAATAAACGACATGAAGCTAACAGAACTCTGCAGACAAAATTGGTACTCCTGCAATTCCCTTTGGATTGCACCTCCATTTATCTGTTTACTTCTTCCCTAAGAGCATGTAACAGAATAGGTGGGAAAATAAAACAATTTGCTGGAGGAAATGAGACACTGTACTTGTCACTTAAAACTACTTCTCTGTGCTTGCTTAAACATTGTGCAATTTTTAAGAAAAGAAGAAAAAATACATTCGTAAGTTCAAATGCTTTTCATCACCTGTTTTTACATAAAGATAACCCATTTCTGGATCAGATGGAGTTTGACTTGTCCATCCTTCAGTTTATATCAGGCATCATTTTATTCTTTTACAACTATATATATTTCATTATAAGGCCAAAGGGAGGAAAAATAATAACACTGATTTATAACATTATTATCATTTCAATCAAGAGAAGTGTAATTTAAAAGGTCCAAAGTGTTAGAAACTAATTTAGAGTTGTATCAGTGAATTATGGGGAAGAAAGTATTTGGAGTAGAGGAAAGATTGGCTTTATTTTATTGTCTTATCCCTGGAGTATCCTCATTTTCTAACAATGTGAGCATTAAGCTGATTGTAAGTCCCCTCAGGGCTGAACACAAGCTTTGCGAAGTTTAAATAGGAAAATCTCAGTAAGTCTCAGTTAAGAAAACGAAAGCACCTTCTAACTCTTTCCATATAATAGAAGCAAGGCTAATTTTTATATTCCTGCGGAGTTCCTTCTATTAAATTGCATGATTATCTTGAAAATATGTTGCTAACAGGTGAATGCACACACAAAGAATTCTACAGTATACCTTCAAGAATGGCATATTTGGAAAACAGAAAACCTTTTATTTTACATTTTCTGCACTGCTTACAAGTAACTTTGTTAACATTTTAAAATTTGTTGCATCAGTAGGGGGTTATGGTCCCACAACATCAAAGTAGCCTAATCCTGTCACATATAGGTGAAGACAGAAGGGCCTTGTTAGGAATTTAAGTCAACCAGAAATAATTGTTTTGTCCTAGAGGAGAATGAATTCTAAAAGTGCACCCCAGCTTAGCAGGAAAAGTGTGTCTGCCTATGCCACTTTTACCTGAATTCTTAAGTCTCAGATATATATAGAGATGAGTTTAAAAGATGATACTGGCTGGGATTTAAAAATAATCATTGTTCTTTTATAAAACAAATTGTATTGCTTTTGTGAATGCTCTAAGAATACAGTTAAGGCTTAGTACATTATATATTCCATGCAACTGGATTTTACCTGTAGGGATATTCTTTATTCTAAGCAATGCCTCAACCTTTTCTTTTTGTGGATGATCTTTTCTTAATATAAATATGCATGTGTCTGAATCATGTAACTGTGTTGAAAACATTTTAATCACCACTTTCTGTCACCAACACACTTCCAGTAGGAAGAGAAATAAAAATATTATATATATATATAAAAGACCTCAGATTGCTAGACTGGAAAATATGTGGGCTTTTAAAAGGAATTAGGATTATATTTTCTGGGCATAGAATTGGATCTTGTAGGGATCTGGGGCAGCATTCCCCCATGCTTTCTTGGAGTCTGAAAAACAAGTATGGGAAGAGTGTATCGCTAGAATGACAAGAGGAAGTACTTTCTAGAGGTGGTTGAAAATACTTCACATACAATAAGAATACATAAATACGGAAATATTTATGTTTTAAGAGGAGATTACAATCTCCACAAAATTATTTTAGACCGATTCCTCTAAATACAAATGCAGTATTTTCACATCAGATGAATATTTTGATTTTATTTGCTTAACTTTTGAATTTTACCAGTACCAGTTGTATGAATATATTTAATTTTCTATATTATATTAAATATTTGTACAATACAAAGTTTTTTGCTTATTAAAACCATATCTGCCTCCTAATGAAAATATGGAACTTTCTTCTTATGTGGGGACAAATGTCAGTTCTTTATTTTGCCTTGAAATAAAAACAAATTTCAACACATTAGAAGTTGAAGAGAGAACTGAAAAACTATCTAAGACACATATTTCAACTCTCTTCCAGATGACGGGTATTAGCAATTTAGAAATATGTTTTCATAAAGATAACCTGAAAGCTGAGGATATCACTGTGAAAAGTGACATGATGTAGAAAGGTGAAATAATGAAAAGAACAAAAATATAAAAACTGATCTCCATATTTACTTTTCTCAGAAAAACCAGAAATTTGTATCGATTTGACACAAATCTAAGGCGGAGGTTTGTAAATACCGTTTAATTTTATATCCACTGAACTTGCGGAACAAGTGAACACCATGTGTCATCTGAATAAAGGAACTTCACAAATTTCATGCAGTGCATAATTTATAAGGAAATATTGCTATTAATTATCCTTCATATTGACATATTTAGGCACAAGAAGAATGAGAAAACATGTTTTCAGGTACAACAACATATGCCTTAAGTAGTGGCATTAGGAAACAAATATTAATAAATAAAATATTCATAAATAAATAAAATGGTAATGCAAAGTTCATTTTTCAAGTAATCAGTCAACCACCAAGTTTAGAGAGTTTTCTTCCTTCTGGGGTGGATTTTTTTGTATTTGTTTTTTTTTGTTTGCTGGGGTTTTTTCCCCTTAGATACTGGGTATAATCTTTTCTGAAAGTCATACTACTAGTAGTTTCTTTTCTTGTGTCTTGATAATGATCAGTGTTGGAAAAACTGGCAATATATAAATAACATATAAATGATCTATATTCTTAACCTTCCCATTATTTTAAAAGTCTGTGTTGGTAACAAATAGAAGCAAAACACTGAGGAGATTCCGTCATTTCTTCTTCATTCATACCTGTCCAATTGTAAAAAATTATATATGTTCCACTTAATTATGGCTAGAAACAGCCTGTTCTCCTTCACTGACATGGGGAGACCTCCTGACCTACTCTGGGGATTCTCTAGGTGTTACCTACCAAAGAAGGCAGTTTAGTGGTCAGTTGTAGAAGACAATGAGAAAAAACAAATTATGAACTAGACTAAGAACACCTTGCACTAGTCACCTGAAAAAAAAATGGAAACAGGTCTGTATCTCCCACCTTGGTCCTTCTTCTCCATTGATAATAAGTCACACACAGTGATAAATCTCTGATTCTTTGATTCTTGATTGTAGCCATAATTACATGTATTTTCTATGTAAACACATCTATTTATAATTCAGTGTGGTTTTGCCTGATATCTCTAAATAAAAATACCTACAGTTTAATTTTGATAATCACAATTTACAATGGCCATTCATAACCCTGGCTAAAGCTGTCTCTATAAAACTTATCTTTCCCACAGCTTTATTGCTCACATAAGTAGTAAATTTGTTATGAAAATAGGATTTCCATTTTGGGTTCCTCTGACTTGTACACAGCAGAGAGAGACTTCTTTGCATTTTTTTTTTAAATGCAAGTAACCATAGTGGGGTTGGATCAAGGGTTGGACTTGATGATCTCTGAGGTCCTTTCCAACCCGTCTGATTCTGATTCTGATTCTGATTCTGAATGGCTTGCCTTTTTTTGTGCTGTTTCCTTCTCAGAAATTGGTATAGAATAATAATTCAGTTAATCTTTCAGCCAGATAAAACTCCTAGTGCATAATGCATTGTACTTGTCACTAAAGTTTTCCTTTCTGAAAATTTTGGAAAATGTTATTAATTTAATCATCAAGAAGAAAATAATTGAATCGCATGATGAAAAGTAATGGCCCCTGCAATTTAAAGCAAAGGTTTGTAAAGGCAAATGATGACTCAAGGAAATGAACCAACAGCTCCAAAAACTTAACACATTTTCAGGACCAAGTGCTTATTAATGTTCTGAATAAAGTGATTAGTTTTATTAAAAGGTACCTACAGAAAACTGTTTGTGAATATAATCTATGATTAAGTTATACAAACTAAAAAAAAAAGCTATTGACTTTTATCTGTATTTTTGTTAGTGATCTCCTAAACAGATCTTGAGAAAGTCACCTTAAGTGTACATTGGTTTCTCTACAATTTAAAAGACTTAATAACAAGTTGTTTTAACTTAGTTCTTTAATTCTTTCAAAATTTTGAAAAGATTCTTAGATGCAAGAGACAGAAAATTAAAATTTCGTGCATGTTTAAAGTTGACCTACAAGAAAGAGGAAGGAATTTTTTTTAGGTGAGTTGGATATTCATGGCTAATTAGAAGGTAAAAAAAGGAATTTTTAAGCAGAAATGCCAAATAAATGTAAATGTTACCAAGATATACAGAGCTGACATTAAGAAACTAATATGAGATTGTCTCCAAAATAAGTTCAATTTCAATTTCAATTATACTTGGAGTATCCCCATATATATGTGTATATATATACATATATATGTTCCTTGTGATAATTGAGTAAGAAGCTACTCAAAAATTTTGCAAATTATTCATGTTCCAGGATCGTCTCAAGCTACAGACAAATGAACAGAAATTAAATGAAACTAGATGCCTGTTTTGATTTAAATAGCAACACTGGTGGAAAAACGGCTACAGCAATATTTAAAGCACTTTGGAGAACTCTGATAATGATACACTTTTTAAATATGCAACATTTGTTCCAGAACACCTGGATGCACAGTCTGATTTATGTTGATAAATATTTATGGGAAATCATTCTTTTAGATCAACGAGACTATTTGATTGCTAAGCCTTATTTAAAAAGCATGATGAATGCATTATAAAAGGTCATAAAGGTAGATCTAAATATGATATTTGAAATCTTACCTTCAGAAATGTTATTAGACCACTAATATGTCATTTAGGTTTCTGTAACAATCACTGAGGACTGGAGGTAGCACAGTTATACTCAGGGATATGATTAACTTTATTCTAATAAATCCTAACTTACTTAATTTTTTTAATCAAAATAAAAATCTTTTCTGTCTAATAAAAATCATCTCTCTGATAGTAGTCTCATGTGATATTTTGCTTTTTTATAGACCAATTGACCTAGGATCTGGGGTAATCTATGTTTGGCAAATGAACCTTTGACATATGTAAACTTGCTTGTTCATAAATGTTTTAGGCATTGAACTACTGTAGCATTATGAATGCTTATATAAGATATACTATCTTAACATATGTTAATGATAAGTTGATTATGTGTGGATTTATGCAAAACAGACTTCACAATTTTGAATGCTTTGAAAATCCTTGCTAGATTACAGAAGGTTCTTTTTAGTCCTGAAGGTGAGATTCCAAAGGAATCTAAAGGAATTAAAAGGAATCTAAAAGGAAGAAAGATGACAGAAGCCGAGATGATTAAAAAGTCATATGTGGTATAGCAAACAGAAGTCCAAAAAATGTCTTGTACAGTAGGATGTAAGATGATTTATTTACACATCTTCAAGTATAAATACTATAAATTACGGGTTTACAAATTTTTACCTGATATGGCTTACTTAAAATTCCAAGATAGAAATAATTGTAATATAAAATTTACAATTTTATGTTATTAGAAAAATATTAAAAATGTGTTCTAGAATTTAAAAACCTTGTAGCATTTTCCAGTTTTGGAAAGAGTCAAGGAAAATGAAAAACCACAGTAAATGACTTCAGAGAGTATTTTAATAGTATTTCTAAACTAGCCACAATTACTAGAGAATGCCTATGAGAAATAATTCTTTTATAGTGCTTAATATATTTTATATATATAAATCTATGTTATAGTTGGTTTTGAGAGCACCAGCAAAATGTCAGAAGCTTTCACTTCTGATAGACTTGTCAGAAGTATAACAGCATTTCCAATACTTTTGCAATGACAGGGAGTACTACTAGTATTCTTCACACAGAAAAGCCTGCTATACGAAATAGTCTGGAAAAAAGAACACTTGCTGTTGTATGTAATGATGAGAAAGACTTGTTTCTCTACAGTAGTATGCCATGTTCTGGATTAAAGTGTAGAGTATAGTTTTGCATTTTAATGTTTATGTAAACACTCCTCTAAGCTAACAAGTAAACATTGAAAATGGATTGATTTATCTACTAACAAATACATATGATGGTCTTGGAACTTCTTGCTAAAAAGTGCCATGATGTTCATAGGCAGCTAACATTTCAGGAAACCATGCCAATGCCAAGATAATTATAATTTATTTTTCTAAATCATATTAAACTAAAAAATAAAATGCATAAAATTAAATGATGCTGCTTTGAAAGTGTTTCCTGTATAAATACAGTGATAAAATACACAATGCCATCGGCATCATCATCATGACCATAATAAGCATCATCACCATCCAACCATAATAGATTACAATGGGTCATAGAATCATAGAATGCTCTAGGTGGGAAGGAATCTTAAATGTCATCTAGTCCAAACCCCTGCTATAGGCAAGTTCACTTTCCACCAAGTCATGTTACTCAAAGCTCTATCCAACCTGGCCTTGAACACTTTCAGGGATGGGGCATCCATGACTTCTCCAGGCAACCAGTTCCAGTGCTTCACCATCAGTAAAGATTTTTTACCTTATATCTAATCTAAATCCCCTCTCAGTTTAAAACTACTGTTCCTTGATCTGTCACTACATGCCCCTTGAAAAAGCTTCTCCCCACCTTTCTCATGAGCCCTCTTTATATATTGAAAGGTTTCAATAAGGTCTG
This sequence comes from Oxyruncus cristatus, assembly GCA_013399855.1. NCBI lineage: Eukaryota > Metazoa > Chordata > Aves > Passeriformes > Cotingidae > Oxyruncus > Oxyruncus cristatus. Next base: position 293,078 of record VXAY01002458.1, on the reverse strand, counting down.
TCTTCTCTTCTCTAGGCTGAGCAGTCCAAGCTGTCTCAGCCCTTCCTTACATGAGAGGTGTTTCAGCCCTTTGATCACTTTTGAGGCTTGCCTCTGGACTCACTCCAACAGAGCTATGTCTTTCCTGTGCTGAGAACCTGTAAGTTGGATGCAGTTATCAAGGTGGGGTCTCACAAAATGGGAATAGAGGGGCATCTCCCTTGACTTTCTGGACACACTTCTTTTAACACAGCTCAGGGCACGGTTGGCTTTTCTGGGCAGCATCCTTATGTTCTTCTCAGGATAAATGTCTCCAGTTCCACTGCCTATATGCTTCCTTCTTGAACTTTATTTTGACCAGGAGGTTCTTGCTCACCCATGCTGGTCTCCTGCTTTCTTTCCTGCTTTCTTGCAAATAAGAATCAAGAGCTCTTGTGCTCTTAGAAACAAGTCCTTAAAAAACTGCCTGCTCAGTTCTGCTCCTTTATCCCTGAGTGTCCCAGGGAGTGCCATCCACTAATTCCTTAAGGACTCCTAAAACGTTCATTTTCAAAATTCAGAGTCTTGACTTGACTCATTGCCTGACATAAATCCCTTCAGATCGTAAATTTCTCTAGGGAATGATAGCTGCAGCCCAAGTCACCACCAGTCCTGACTTCCCTAATTAGTTCATCTGTGCTGGATAAGCAACAGGTCCAGTAATGCTTCCCCTCTGGCCAGACTTTCTGTCCTTCGGATTAAGAAATTATTCCAGAATGTCCTGGACTTCTTATGGATTACTGCTTTTCCAGAAAAGGTCAGGGCAAATGAAGTCCTCTAGCAGTTTCAGAGCTTGCAAGCATGGTGGTTCCAACTCCTCCTTTTTGTAATCCATGCTACACGTACTGGTAAAGATACTTGAGTTGGTCTATCAATCATGTCACAGTTTTTGAAGAACAAGCCATAATTCCTTTCAGACATTTTAGAGGTGTTTGTCTGTTGGTTTCTAATATGTCAGCAACCCCTGGCTCAAAATTCCATCCCCATTCCCCGTTGTCTACTTTAAAGTTCTCCTTATAAGTCTGCCCAGCTTGGTGGCAGACTCTTGCTTCACTTTGTCACATGAATCCCGTCGGTTCCTGACAGATCTGACTTCTCAAAGGTCAATCTGTGAACACAGAAGTCAAAACCATTGAGTACGGCACCAGCCATGCAGCCAAGCATTCACCTGTTCAATTTGTCTCCTTCTTCCTGAAACCTCTTCCTCTGACTGAGAAAACAGAGGAGAACACCTGTGCTCCAGTCCTAAGGCAGGGTTGTTGCTCAGCCTGGGACAGGGCATAATATCATGCTTAAATCTCCTGCTCAAATTCCCAGATATGGTGTTTCCTGTTGAGCTTCTCTTGTTGCTTGGTGTAGGTAACCTTTAATGGCTTTAATACATTTACTGTATTCTAACTAAATGTGTTTTGTGCTATATCTCTTCCCTGTTTAATAAGAATTAGGAAAAGACCTTTCATAAGTTAACTCTCAATAACCATTGTTTATTAAAATCTTTTGTTAAGAATACTCTCTTATTTTTATACAAATTCAAAGCAGGTTGATATAACCTTGTAATAAAGACTCCAGCTGACTAGCAGAGGTCTGGAATTTGAGTTGCAATAATTTTTTATTGTTCTAGCAAGTTGGTCCCAGGAGTCCTGGGCAATGTCACACTTCTTCATTTAGTCACTCTCCCACCATTTAACTTTGTCTTGTGCTACTTGGAAATGAATTGGCCTTGATGGTTTTGGAACTGAACATGTCTATATGATGCTGGAACAAAGAAGAAGCTCCAGGCTGAGACCCTGGAGATCTGATTTACCCATCACTTTCAACTAGTTCATAGAAAGCTGTTGACAGTAAAAAATATTTCAGTGCAGAAAAAAATTCCAAAACTGTCTATGAAATAGGTTTTCTATTTTTTGGCAAGATTTAATACCTCACCTCCTGGATGATAACATACATTTTTTTACCAAGCTAGGCACTCTAGAGTTTTTTTGTGCATAAGCTGAATTTTAATAGCTCCCACAGGGAGTCATTTTGGAAATTGTCACACCGTGTTTGATCACTATCTCCACCTAGGTTTGACACTATGGGAAGAAGGAGACATACCTGCTGTTTTAAAGGAAGATGAATCCTTCCCATTCCATTACACACTATCATGTGTAATTATTATCAGACCAGTTTGCACAGGAACTATTCTCTATAGAAACAAGGAGAATTTACACTTTAAACTATACAGTTAGATTCTGCTTTATCAGGGGTATTTTTTGCTATTGCACAGGCTAATAGTCATTAAACTGCTAATTCTGTTAAAAAAGTCAAATCTCCTTTTTTTTTCTTCCTTAATGTCCACTTATGGTTATGGATCTTACAATTTAACAACAGACTGCATAGGAAAATGCATACATATCTAGGTCAACAAACAGAAGCAATTTTTTATTAATGATAGCAACAGAAAAAGAACAGTTTATTTCACTTTATTCTCCTTTCAAGTTCTCTAGCTTTAAATTGCAGGAAAGTAGTGTTTCCTTTTGTTTTTCTTTAATACAAGAGATTTATACTCTCCCATAAAATTTGTGCTGTTTTCTTAGTCATGCCTCAGATGCAGCTGGGAATGGAGACCTATTTCTCATGTGACTGTTGTCTGTCCCCATACTCACCTATGCATTTATTAGTAGTTTGTATCAGTAAAGTAAAAAACACTTTCTTGTAAGAAATACAGCAATAAAAAATACATAAAAAAAAAAACCACAGTGTTAAAAAGCAGGAAGGAAACAGTCTGTTCAAGGTAATTAAAACTCCAAAAGGTAAACTATAAGTTGATTTTACAAGTCTAGCAAATTGAAGACTTTTTCAGTCCTCAAATAAAGCTACTCAGCTTGTTTAAACATAACTATTAATTGAAACATTGGAAATTCAAAAATGTAAGTAATTTAGACATGACAACTGGGGAAAAAAGAAAAAAAGAGATCTCTACAGATTTCTGTGTGGTGGTGAAAGAGCTCTGAGACCATCTGTCCTATAGTACTGTCAAAAGGGAAAGGCAACTTCTGTGCAAAGCATAACCAAAGGCTGACTTTATCTAGGAGTTTGTTCAAAACAACGTGAAACATTGTGCCCCAGTTGCTTTAATTACACTGCTGCATCTGAACACTAACTTCCCTGCATGTTGCAGAGCTCCTGTGGAGTTCTTCTGTAACTCTTTCCCTTAGAAGTATAGCAGCTCTAAAGGATCCTGCGTTATCTCTGCTATGTTGCTAATGGCTGCCCTGGATCCCGCTGGCACCAGTGGCGGGTTGGGTAACTGGTGTTAGAGCCCCAGTACAGCTGGAATTTGCAACCAGAGCTTTTATGAAAAGAGCCTGACTGCTCTGCGCTACCAAGAGTCACCCAGCACCCTTGTCACAACCTGACAGGTGAAAGTGGAGATCAAACACGGGGTTTTATCTGTAATGTTCCCTTACTCTCTGAAGGCAGAACTTCCTCACAGGAGACATTTTATTTGTGTGGAGCCCAATGTATTGTGGAGGACTGGCATTCCTTCTCGTCCAAACCCCTTTTTCTCTCTAATTTTCATGTACTGTATCTATGAAGTATTCAGTAAAGAAATGAGTGAGCAATGAAGATACATATCATGTGGGTGGGAGAGAGGAATAACCCTGTAGACAATCCAGGTATCCCAAAGCCTTAAAGTACATTTATTTGCCTGTTTAGTAGGTAAGACACACATCTGAAAGAACTCAATAACAAAGAAATTATAGTTTCTTCATCTTCTATTAGCATGCTTTAGAATTTCAAACCAAGAAGATTTTATGTTGTTGTTTGATTTTTTAATAAAGTTGGACAAAGTCATTCCAGAGTTCTATGAGAGAGAAAGATAATTATTCCACTGGGATTGGAGGAATTTTAAGAACTGTTTAGCAGCAGCCACCTAATGGCTTAAGCTCAAGCTTCTTCAACCCCCACTATAACCAATTATTTTGAAGGCATTCCTGTTGAGTGCCAAAAGTTGAGTATCCAGGGTGAGGAACAAGTGAGATTTGGGAGAAGTGAAATTCTGTGCCAGACTCCAGGCAGACTGCCCTCCAGGCCCTGGGGAACTGTTGAAGGACTTGACAATTTTCTCTCAACCCACACACATTATCAGAAATGGAAGAAAACGCAAGGATACAAACAGATTTTACTTCTTTGGCAAAGTCCTGATTGTATGCATACCATTTTGTTGACATGTCACTGAACAACAGATGATTACGAAATATAAAATGGGCAGACAGCATGATTTTTGTCACTCTTTGTATGTCTTTTGAGAGTGTTTTTCCTCATACCTTTAACTGTCCCAAGAAATATCATGTGGATGTTAATTAACTGAAAAAACATTTTAATAATTTAAACTTTGACCACTGAAAAATACAGTAACTTGAAAGGATCACTTATTTTATGTGTAGGAAACAAAGCAACAGTTCTATGTGCCATAAGTTTGTTGTCGGGTGAGCCATCACTTAGGAAGTTCAAAATGTCTGACACATTAAGTTTATAGAAGTTGAATTACAGTAATTAGATTATACAGGATTTTTTAGCACTTGAGCTTCCTGACAAATGATCTTATAACAAGAATTGGTCAGTTTATCTCCTTTTTTGTCAAGTATTCACCTTCAATGAAAGCTTTCATGCATTTTAATTTGTCTTAAATTTATGCATAACGAGATTAGCAGTTCCTAGCAATCATTTGTTGTGCTTTTCTGCTTTCAGCCATCTCTTCCTTTTATACCACCTGCTGTATTTGCCTTCTGCTCAGAGTATGCTGTTGACAGTTACTAATAATGCAGATTAAATTTACTTACTATGACAGGCAAAACACTGAGCAAAAGCAAAACAATAGAATCCCACATTCTTATTCTCTGTTTAAGTAGTGGCTTAAAAGGCCAAAACAGATTTGTAAGAACATTAATTCATTAACAAAGCAGGTGTCTTATTGGACTTAAATATAGACAGTGTGGAAAGCTGACTATGGTGGCATAATACTGCAAGGTTTTAACAGGTATATTTATAAAGAACAAAATATATCTACAGGTCAATTTTGATTTCTTGGAGTTCATTAACCTTTGCTACTAATCAAAATATAAATATTCTTATGGAATGAAAATTAGTGCCTAATTCAGATCTCTTATTAGGTTATTTTTACTGTTTATTACCCATCATTAAATTATCTGTCATTACTTCTTGTTCATGATTTTTAAAAAGCTAAAAGAAAACTGTTTACAGCCTTTTAGGTATGGTGCTCAAGCCCAGACAGAGGTTGTGTTTATTATGCCTCTCAGACATGTGGTTAGATGATGGCAGAAGCGGTGAGTGTATTAAATGACTGCCCTTTGTACCAATGCATCACTGACCCACAGTATCCTCCACACCGCAGCCTGGCAAAACTCCTTCATGAGTTGCAGCAGTCTGTGCCTTTTCCACACATTTAACTTGGAAGATGCATGAATTACAGCGACCATACGGAAAAAAACTTTTACTGCTTCATGCTGCATTATAATGGGATTGTTCCATAATTGGCATTGTTAATGGGAAAAGACTGGGTTGTTGGTTTTTTTGTCTAAATCTAGGTCAAGATAGAATAAGCATGTTAGATGCAATTTAGCCCCCAGATACAAATATAAGGACCCTTTTAAATGGAAATAGGAATCATTTAGAGTATCAAAGAAGAAGAAAAGATGACCTTCAAAAAGATGAGTTTCTGTAGAGACATAAATGGTATCTTATAGAATATGTATATACTAGTGATTCATAGGTAGTCAACTACACAGAATTCCAAATTAGCTGGAAATTCACTTACTGATGTATTTTTAAAAAAGAAAAAATTGTGCGAATATAAAATTGAAGCTGTTTAAAGATGTTATTTTTCTTTCCAGCTGGGGCCTCTTCCGAAGGCTTTCATTAGACCCACAGACTGCAATGCATGATGTTCGGCTATAACAAGGGGAAGAGGATTTTTTTTTCGCAATGTCTACATTAGACACCTAAATTGGGAGCCTCAGTTAATTGCCTACGCTCATTATATACCCAAAGAATAAACGTAATCATCTCCAAAGGGCACCTCAGAGCATCTCAATTAGGAGGCATCTGCCTCTATTTATTATACGTAGAATTAAGGCTTTTAGTTTTATGAATCAGTTTTCTTTACCTGTGCAGGGCCTGTGAATCTTACTTTGAGTAACTGGAGTTTTTCAGGAGCCAGATTTCCAGGAAACTAGTTATTTGTCACCTGATGTAAATAAAGGTCCAGGTTTCTCTCCATCTGTCCTTAACACAGAGACCTCAGCCAACACCAAGTAGTTAATTTAATGCACAATGTAGCATTATTGAAAGAACAATAAAATAATCCAGACTTTTTAACTGAGGACAATAGTACTGTACATGGAAGCACTGTCAGTAGAGAACATAGAACAGTAGCAGGGGAAAGGAAGCCAGAGGGACTACAGCAGTCAGGCTAGAGAAAGTAAAGCAGCAGTAATGAGAAAGTGTTTTGGTTACTGCCATGGAGATTTCAGAGTTTATGAAGGAGAAGTACTAGGAGCATCTGCTGCAGGAGGTTACAGTAACTGAGTGGGTTTGGGATCTCAGAATCTGGCACAAAACAGACAAAAAAAACCTGACAAACCAAGAACTGGGAAAGAGCATTCACAGTAGAGCTCTGCAATAGCAACCTCCAGCAGTCATTTAAACAATTGGTGTTATGAGGTTGTGGGTGTTATAAAGTTAGAAAATTCTGACTTTAAAAAAAATGCCAAAATTATCATAGTTTCATCTGGACCAATGTAGTAACATAGTAAGACTGAGTGACTGTAGTCTGGTACATAATTCTAGTTTAGAAACTCCTAATTATGTACCTTGTGAGGTACTGCGAGTATCTGAAGTAGCTACATGTACTCACTCTGAAGCATTTACTATCGGAAGATAGAAAGGGAAAACATCCAAAATTAATTAATATATATGAGAAAATATTTGAGGCAATACTGGGTCAGATTTGGGAAAAAAAATAAAGAGACATCAGGAATGTTAAAGGAAGTGCTGAATCTGACATGCTTAGTGATGACATATTTCAAAAATGTCAGAAAGGCTTTCAGAGATAACAGAGATGGGAGTGACAGAGATGTAGAATAGAAATTGGGAAACAAAAGCACAAAGGAGAAAAACAAATGTACCTCTTGACACAAACAGATCTGTGAATCTAGGCCTAAGGATTCAAGAGACCATAGCATTACTGTATATTTTGCTATTTAAAAACTCATTTGTGTTTGATACCAGATGCCAAAACTTTCTATCACAATACCTTGAATTATATGGACAGGTCATCCTAGTGCATGGCATTTTGCTATGGCGCCAATACATGTAAAAATTACAAGAAACATGAGAGTCCTTCATGTCAGAATGAACTAAGTGCATATTAAATCCTCATCAGAATGTATTCTCATTATCTGTATGCTATATGCATCCTCTGCCTTCTCAACACACAAGGTGATTATATATCAATCGGTGATGTTAAGCAAAACTGTTCTTTAAAATTTTACTACATAGGCTGAAAATCACAACAGAAATCAGGCACAGGATAAAACTGGGAGCCCCAGGCTTTTCCATTTAACATTTGAGATATTCTGTAAGTTCATATGCATCATGCAGATGCATATTAATAAGAAATTAATCTATTATGTCAAAGTGCATCACCTCCTCTGTCACTGAGTTTTGTTTCCTTGTAAAACTACTCTTGTCACTTTATCCAGCTTTGGTCATAGCTACTGGCTGTAGAGCTTTTCTAAAATGTATTGCTTTGTTAAAAATTGTTTCATGTCTATGGATTTTATATCTGACTTAATTTCCTTTAAGAGTTTGAGCCAGAAATTTCAGAGAGTCTCATTTTTATCCTAACTGGTTTCAGTACTAACAACAGTTTTTGTCATAATGATTTGATGCTATGTATTATTTCCAAAGAATTATATTTAACATGCAACAGATGAGGACCTGTGCTCCATGGGGTCATATTTTGCCACCCTAAGTCTTTGAAGTCTTTTAAAATTTTGTATTGAAAGCAATATTACAAAACTCATTGTTTTAATTCAAAATTAAATGAATTTAATTCGTGGCCAGGGAACTAAATGCAGTCTTTAAAAATCCAAGACATCAATTTGGACTTCTGGATCTTTGAAGTCAGAGAAAAAAGATGAAAATTAGCCAAAGAATAGACAAGATAGAGATGTTAGCATAGCACTATTATTATTAATATTTTTGAAAGGAATTCCAAACATGAAAGAAATCAGAAAAGAAATGTGTAACACAGCTAGCTTTTATCTTTTTTTTTACTGTGAGAAACAGTCCCAGGAAAGAACTTGGAAAGATTTAGGCACAATAATAGTATGCTATTAATAAAAAATACAACAGCAAGATGAAGGAAAAAAATCAAGGGACAAAGAAAGGAACATGAAAAAAGAAGAAACGAAGGAGACAGAGAATGAAGCAAAAAAAAAATATAATTCATCGTGAAATTTCATTCTAATCCTCTTATTTTTCCCCATCCATCTTCCTTTGTTCTTTCTTTGTGGTATTTTGAGATATGAAGATTGAGCTCCTCCTTCTGAACGTCGACTAGCATGTTGTGATTGACATGTCATCTGACAAATGCTTTACAAAAATTGAGCTATATATCATGTATAAATTGTTCTGCAGTTGACTTCATGAAATTGCTTTGTTGCAGTTAAAAATCTTCTAGAAGCTTCTTTTAATGGTAGCATCAGACTGCAGATAAGAACTGAAATGTTTTTATTTCAGACTGGTTGATTGATCCTTCTTAAGTTTATGAACAAATCATTTGCAGTTTGGTTGTAATAGACACTGGTGTCATTTTTATTTTACTTAATACCTTTCTTAGTCCCAGGAAAACATATTAGATAACATCAATTCCAAACAGAGCCAGTTATACCTCCAGTACTAACTGCATTGAGTTGTCAGTGCTGTTCCATTGTTAAAAATCAACAAACCAAAAAAAACACTCTCAAAAAAACCAAGCCAAACCAGAAAAAAAAAAAAAAAAAACCTCCCAAAACCAACCCAATAAGGCAAAGCCCCCACTTACTAGCACTGGAGTTAAAATTTTAGCCTTTTAAAACATATAGCAGATTCATCATCCTCAATAAACCAACAATTCCTTCTTATACACTTCTGTGTTAAGAAAGTTATGGAATGATAGAACTAGAGAATTGTTTAGGTTGGAAAAGACCTTTAAGATCACTGAGTTCAACCACTAACCCAGCACTGCCAAGTCCACCACCAAACCATGTCCCCAAGTGCCACATCTACACATCTCTTAAATAGCTCCAGGGATGGTGACTCAACCACTACCCTGATCAGCCTGTTCCAGTGTTTGACAAACATTTCAGTGAAAAAATATTTTTTAATATCCAACCTAAATCTCCACTGTCACAACCAGAGGATATTTCTTCCTATCACTTGTTTCCTGGTAAAAGAGATAAGAAAAGCCTATTTTGCATTATATTGACTGGATCAGGAACCCAAATGCAGGAATTCACATTTTCATGATGTTTGGCACTACATATATTCATTGGCCACTTTCAAGTAGATAAAGAGAGGACAAAAGAAGCTGGAACCACAATTTGCCCAGAATTTCTCCCTAAATAAAAGCACATTGAAAATATAAGACAACTTTCAACTTTAACTAACGTACAGATAGTAAAAGGATTCTCTAAAGCTGTTTAGAGATTCTGTGGTCTCTGAAGTGCTCAGAAAAAAAAATAATTTTAGCTCAAAATAAGAAAGCTCACTGACACAATTAATTTGAAGTCATATAACCACAGAATCACAGAATATGATGAGTTTGAAGGGAACCACAAGGATCATCGAGTCCAGCTCTTAGTCCTGCACAGGACCATCCCCAAGGGTCACACCATGTGCCTGAGATTATTATGAAGCTGTAGTCCAAATATTTAACTTTTCCTCAAATAAACTACAAGAACAGAGGATTTTTTTTTCTTTTCTGAAGTACCTTGCCTATTGAAATGGACACTTTTTGAAAGCATGTATGATAAAGAAAGTCCCTTATTTATTCTTCTATCTGAAACTTGAAGTTAAAAAGGGGAAAATGAAATATAGAGGAAATGTTAGTTTACATAATTCATTTTACACTCAAAGCGAGCTGGGGTCACACAATGCTTATTTTTCTTTCTTCTCGAAGTAAAAATAATATATATTAATTTCTGACAGTGAAAATTTAAACATTTTTTAAAAATCATATCAAATATTTCTCTTTTTCTCCTTCTTTGTTTTTGAGTACTGAATTCCCCATCTGAAAGTGGACAACACAGAATGCATCCCGAACTTATAGTAGTATAACTGCCTGAATGCCATCAGGGTTAACAGAAGCAAAAGAGGTAGTTGCTCCCTAACTGTAGTTGTACGCATAAAGGCATCAGATCTCTTACATCTTACTCTCCATGAAATGGAATTCTGTGGGACATGAAAATATTTAGCATCATACAAATCTTTGAACTACAGTAACATGTTTGCAAAATTATGTGAATATAGGCAGACACTAGCAATAAAGTATCACGATTGTTTCCCATTATACTTAAGATTTTCTTTAAAAACTTCTTTAATAAGTACTTAATTTATGTTGGTTGTGGGGTGGATGTTTCAGGCTGATTATTGATACATCCTTTAGGAAAGTTTCTCTTCATGTTGGGAACTAAGTAGTGTCCATAAATAGCTTATAATTCTTGTAATATTGTTAGCCTGATACCAAGATTAAACTTTGGAATAGTCTAAATGTCCCTGAAAATTATCACCTAAAGTCATAGAATGACAGTATATGGGTCCATCAGGGAATGGATCCAGCAGGGTCATCGAATCCAACTCCTGGCCCTGCTCGGGACATTCCAAACATCACACCATGTGCCTGAGAGTATTGTCCAAACGCTTCGTGAACTCCTACAGGCTTGGTGCTGTGAATTCAGATGTGAATTTTGCAACCAGTCGCATTTTCCATACATTTGAGCCTTAACTTTACATATGAACCCTATCACACTTCAGGTTATTCAAACTATGCATTCAGATTTGGTGGTCACTTCGTTTCTTCTCTGGTGTACTCTCGGAAAAGAACAGGTGATCACATTAAAGTGCTGCAATCTAACTTTTGCTGTCTGAGTGCCCCATTGTGGTTAACAATGACATTTTAGAAGGGGATTCTTTTTGCTCTTCAGAATCTTTTTGATTAAGCTGAAATTGCTAGTACATAATTTAGCAATGGTGCACCATGAAGAGAGAATCTTTTGAAAATGAAAGAGAAAAACACTGATTTTCACAGAAGTGCATAAAGGATTTAAGCATACATACCCAGAGTCTAATTTTGAAGAATATTGAGTGTTTTCTTTTTTTGTTTAGCATACTTAGGTTCTAGTAAAATTCTTCTGAGTCTGCAGATTGTAGCGGAAAAAGGTGATTTTTGACAGGTTTCCCTTTAAGAAGGTCTGACATAGGGTCACAAACAAAGTTATTATTCTTTTGATTCCACAACTGTCTAAAGTGAATTATGCTGCAAAATTTTCACAGATTACCAAGATTAAATGAAAATGTGGTTTATTAAGAATTTACTATGAAGAATGTTTTTTTCTACCTCAACAGTTCAAATGAAGCATAGAACCTAAAAGCTTTTGTTTATTAAATTTCATGCAAAGAGTTAAGTTCCTGTAAAAAAATGTGCTCTATTTTGGAGAGCCTTTCTGGGACAGAGGCAGCGTACAAATCCATCGCAAAACTCTGCGTTCCGTTATTTCCAGATATTTCCCGAAAGTATGACAGTTGAGTACTCTGCACAGGAAAGAGACAGTGAAAAGGGATGTTATTTCCTTCTACAGCTTTTTGAGAGCTGTCTCTGAAATTGTGGCTCAGCACAAACATAGAATGAGGACATAAAGATATCTGTTCTTTAAAATTTTAATAAATGTGTGATTCATTTGGCTGCTGATGGTAGATTGACCTTGATTTCCTCTTCTAATTTGTATGACACCACTCCAGAGTTATAAAGGGGAACAGCCTTTTGTTCCAGGGATCAAAGGTCACTAATTCTGTTGCTGCTTTTAAAGAACTGTTGAAGCTGTCAACTTTATTAGAAAACGAGAAAACAAATAATGAATCCTTGAATTGGGTATGATTCAGTGTTATAGGACACTTGAAATGATGCAGAGTACATATCCCAATAGTAAAGCCTTAAACAGGGCTTTGCAATGTTACCTGGATTTGGAAACATCAGGTTTTACTATACTCTTTTGAATTCTTGCAAGGCAAAATGACTTCTCTTTACAAACAGTGGCTTTCACTAACATCTCTGTTAACCTTCATTAATCAGTTATGTGACAGCAGTCATAGAATGGCTTGGGTTGGAAGGGACCTTATAGATCATCTGGATTCAACCTCTGCCGTGGGAAGGGACACCTTTTACCAGACCACATTGCTCAGTGAACTACATCATTATGATGTGATGTGATGTGTGATCAGAGGGCAAATGCCATGAGGCATTTACAGTTCTCACATCAGGTGATGTTGAACCTCAGAGAATGCATACACATTCTCACAAAGCCAAAGTCTAAATCCCAGGGATTGAGATTCATATTATGTTATGTGCTCTGATCTACAGTATCAGCTTATGATGCTCTTGACTGTTGTATGTAACACCCCAGTTTACATGTTTGTTCACAAAGGCCACCTAAAAACATTTTAATTGAAGAAGAATAATAAGAGAACCTTTGGAAGAACTAGTCTTGTTTAAAAGCTTTTATTAGGGTGGCAGGCATCCTTTCATAGATATTTTATGTCCTAATTAAGTATAGTTTTGATTGATCTGTGACACAAAAAGCTCCTGATTAAAATACTCATTGACAAAATTTGAAATACTCAATGAAAAAAAAACGGGTTATCTACCATTATTTGTATAGTTATAACAAGGTGCAAACTTTGTGATTTGCAGCACAAGAACTTTTCTGACAATTGTCCTATTTGTCTTTTTGAAAAGAGCAAAACCATTAGAACAGAAGATTTAGAGCATAGGTCTTAAAAATTCATCTAGAAGCTTTTGTGGCAAAAAAATTAAGAATGTCTTTTAAAGTTATTAAAAACTTTGTTTTAATAGCTAGAATCTTCTTTCCAAACTTGTTAAAAGACATTCAGAATTTCTGCCTTTGTTCCCACCAAGCCTTGAAGGCTTAGAATTTAATTCAAAATATTAAAGTTTTATTTTCTCAGGCTCAGAGGTTCCTTAAAGCCTAAGTAATTCATAGGACAATCAAATTCCCTCGTATGTGACGTGACATAATTACTTTTAAGAAAATTTAAAATGATGCCATGAAGTGTGCTGTCTTCTGGCCTTCATCAACGCTTGCAGTAATTATCTGTCTCAGAAAAAGGCTTTTGGAGACACGAATTGGTTGTAAATCACTACAAACATTCCTGTCATACTTTTTAATTTGCTGATTTGTAGCATTTATTAAAAAGTAGCTTTTCTTTTTGTCTCCTGTCTGTCTGAAATAAGTTTGATTAGACAAAGACTTCTTGACACGTAATAAAGTTTTTTTCAATCACTTCTTTGTAAAATAATTATTTAATACATAGTCTCAATTGTGCCAGATAAAAACGCAGAAAGCCAAAACCAAAGCCAAAAGGCCCAAAACCCAGAGTTCAGGACTTCACTACAGGTTTAATACAAAATCCCTTTTGATTCTGGGTTGCATTGTATGTCTAAGAGTTTGAATCTTCTTTTGTTAACATGTCAGTGTACATAAACTTGAGTTCATTAAAAATCCTTCTACTTAATACTGACATTACCAGCTAACATTAACTTTGCTGTTAAAAAGGTGTTTATTTAGGTTAAATCCAGAGTAAATGTGACACTAATAAAACCTGCACTGTAATATGCTGAATCTTTTAAGTTTGTTGTTTGTAGAGCAAAACTATCATTAGGATATAGCAAGGATATATGCTACATGCTGGAGACCTTTTATGATGATACATCAAAGAAACTGCCTGATAAATCTGACTCTTGGATAATACCTGCAGAAATCTTGCCAAAGTCTTGTGTTATTTGGTATGCCTTTACTAGATAGTGATGTGATATGGAATTTAAAACTACTCAATAGGTGATGTAATTTGGACCTTCTTTATCAAATGAAAATAACTATTTTTATTATTACTAATTTAACCATCTCAGTTTTATATAAGAAGAATGTTTTTAACATTTTGAGATACAATATTTTCCTGCATTCTCTTGGTTCAGTATTTAAGGTACCCCTTGGACTAGGTAAATAAAGCCTTCTGAATATATTACAGGAGACAAGGACATCTGAGAATAAGTGTACTGCAAACAAAAATGTTTTGTTACGAAGTTTGTAGCCAGTATTATATGATATATTTCATATTAATAGAAAATCCATGCTAAGGTAGCAGTCACTGGGGAGAGCTTAAGAAACATTATCAGTAGGAAATGTAAAGTAAATGTAGAGGTTGATTTTATTTGACAGTTTTAATTTCATTTCTTTAGGACTCCATTTTCCTGATACTTTGTTGGAAGAAAATAGAAGAGCTTAGGAAGCTGAGGATGCATTTGTCTTATCCTCCTGTGACTGCATGTGACATCTATAGCAATCACTGATACATTGTTCAGAAACACAAAGACCAATTATAGACTGAAAAACGTTGGTGTGAATTATGGTATTCTCTCCAGGAGACAAATAGTACATTCCTGTTCCTCAGCTGAGTTAATATTGGTTTGCATTACAGTATAAGAAACTCTTTCTTAATGCCACCGTTTTACTCTTTCTGTATAAATTTCATTGTTGTAGGGGCTCATATACATCTATCAAACATAGAATTTATGTCACGGACATGTTTGGGATGTGACAGCAAGCCACAAACTCACAAAGGTATTCACCTTCTAGTTCTATGCAAACAAATGTACGTGCTGCTACATACACTTTACTTCTCTGCATATTTTAGAATAGAAATTAGAATTTGGACTCTAACTGAATGATTGTGTTGCTATTTACAAATTTATGTTTCTTTCTCCATATCCTCTTCTCAGCCCAATATTCTGTGAACACATGTCCACCACATGGCAAAGTTTCAACAGAAGAAACAACTGAGCCATCCTCCTGAGATGTTTTACCAGAAATATATTAATATAAAAAATTACTTCTATTCTCATTTAAAGGAAAATGTAAGCAGCCATTCTCTGGAGGGTAGCAGAGCTGTGGAAAAAGACGTCTCTTAGAGATCCAGAATTCATATTCAAAGATCTGGAGAAGCTGAGATACCAGGGAAAGTCTTTGCATATCTACCTAAAGCAATGAATACCCTTCTTACTCTGTTAAACTACAAGCTGCAGCCAGTGTTATGTGACAAACTCAGGCATCCAGCCCTGAGGTGTAGATTCTGCTCTGAGAAGAGGCTCTTCAGGACCACCACCCGCATTCCCAGTTGCCATCTGACAATGTCACGTGTGTTGTATATTCTGTGTATTCTGTCATTTTTCTCTGTTGTTTCCTAGTCATACCAGATATTCAGCATAGCCATAAATGTAGGACTGTTCAGGCATTGCACTGATGAGGACTGTACAAAGCATGTTTTCTCAAATTTAGATAGAATGGAGTTGGTTATGAATTTCAGCAAGTTTTCTGTAGCCTTAATCACTAAGTTCATTTTATTATTAGAAATTAGGAAAGAAAGAAAGAGAGAGGGATAATTAAATTTCTCCCAGCTTCAGGCTCCATCAAAGACACATTAAAAATAAAGCTACAAAGAGATATCTAACAAAACTTTTTAAAGATATAAAACTAGTTAAACAAAATGGATAAATTCTTCTAACTTTTCCTAACAGATAAAGCACACACTGAGTACTTTGAATTAATTCAACAGTGTTTTACATAAAAAATGAAACATAATATGAAGATCTAAGAATATGTTACTAAGCTTATCTATGTAAATTGCTTAACATCCTTCCTCTCTTGTAGAAATTGTGAATTCACTGTACCTTCTTTTCTGTCACTTGCATCCTTCTTGTGCCTTTATTTATACTTTCCTGACCTACAAAGAGTGGCAAATGCATCCAGCAACCACAGTCCAGTTACTCCACCACTCCATTAAACTATAGAGAACCTGGCCATGCAGCATTCACTTATTCAAGTGAATCATTATTGTAATTATGCATGTTGCAATTATTATTAGTTGATCACAGCAAAATGCTAATGCAGAGGAACTGTTTTATGGAACTAGCTTTTTTCCGGTCTTTGACTCTTTGAAGCAGAGGCGTCACACAGTTTCATGGCATTCACATCTTTTCTTCCTACCATTAGAAAACCATCTCATCAATTTAGATCATGTTTTAATCATAGTCATGCAGACCCTCAAGGCCATGAGCAGTTGGCTGCACTCCCTGCACCTGAGGGGATACGACTGAAGGACCTGCTGGAGCACAGAGACTGTCACATCTCATTATTTGGATGTGATTGACTGTTGCAGCACCACGTAACGCTTTAATGAAAAACACTCTTTTCCTTAAACAAAATCATTATTTTTTTACAAGATTGTGTTAAGCTTTCTTTTCTCTTTTGCCTTAAGGAAAGGGGGAAAAAACAGATAAAGTGGCATCCACTCTGCATAAGATTTTTAATGTTAGAAAATAATGAAGCAAATAATGAAGCATTAAAAATGTCCGTCATTTGCAGTAATGATTGTATCTGCTACTCAACTCAACAATTTATCCCAAAGAAAAAGGAAGGTTTTTATTCAGATTTTAGACACATTTTTACCTGTTCTTAACTGTTAGATTTGAAGATGCTGAAGAGAAGTTATGATTACTGTCAGATACAAGCAGTACTGCTGATTTCTGAAATACTCTATGTGATTGTGTTATTCTGTGATTCTCTCCAGTTTTGCTGGGAGACTGTAATACATACTCTATATGAGTTTTATGCCATCTTAGACTTTGTGACCAGTCTACTAATACTCCCTGCTTCTTACATTTAATATAGTTTGCCTTAGGACCAAAAAAATATAAGTAAGGTTTCACTATTTAGGGTGTGCTGATAAGATGCTTAACAGAAATCAGCCTCTGGGGTGGAGGGAGGATTTAAAAAAGTGTATGAACTTGTGCTATAGATTTGTATTTTACTTCCTAGCTTGGATTTTGTCTCCTCTTGTCTACCTTCAAGAGAAGATTTTAGTGCATGCCAAGACTAGGGGGAAAAAAACAAAGTTTTCAGTGAAGGAAATTCTGAGGACTCATTTTTTTACTTTATATCTGTTTCAGATATTATACTACTCTCATGCTGTATCAGAATACAAAACTTTAGAGTAAATAAGGAAGCTAGACTGGTGCATATTTTAAAGTGACAAGTATAATTTGCAATAGTGGTCAAAAATGATTTGTTCTTTGAAGAATAAACTAAATGCCAAAATATTCAGTTGCAGTCATTCTGTTCAACAGTTCTTCTGGTCTAATACTTATTCTGATAAGATAAAATCTGGAGGGTGCATCAAAGCGGAAGATTCAACTAAATGCATCATTGCAATGGGAGTTTGTATGTTTTGAACTAAGAAATGAACTTTAATATATATCATGGGACCACAGAATCATACAATGGCTTGTATTGAAAAGGACCTGACAGATCATCTAGTTCCAGCTCCCTGCCATGGGAAGGGACATCTTTCACTTGACCAGGTTGCTCAGAGTCTCATCTGACCTGGTCTTGAACACTTCCAGGGATGGGGCACCCACAACTTCCCTAGGTAACCTGTTCCAATGCTTCACCAACCACACTGTAAAGAATTTTTCCCTAATATCTAGTCTAAACACACTCTCTTTCAGTTTTAAATCATTCCCCTTGTCCTGTCACTACATATTCTTGTAAATAGTCTCTCTCCATCTTTCTTGTAGGCTCCTTTCAGGTACTGGAAGGCCAAAGCCGCCTCTTTCACAGGCTGAACAATCCCAATTCTTTCAAAGATAACCTAGAAAAAAAGGAAAAAAGTTATAATGTGGAGCCTGAGTATCCAACTTTGATTACAAATTTCCAGTTTGAGTTTTCCATTAGAGCCAGCCAAGATTTTTCAGTTTTATAACAGCATAAGTAAAGGTAAGACGTGACTCACATCATCATGTTTGTCAGTGACCTTACGGCAAAGAAGGTAGAAAACTATTAATATTTCTTTTCCACACAAAATGTATGCCTTACAAAAAAGATTTCATTTTGTTTTCTCTTGCTATCTCACAGACACAAAGCTTCATGCACATTTTAAGACTTATAATGCATTTGCTATCTAAAATGCAGTCATTATGATGACAACATATCACAGATGGTAGATAGTAAAAGGGACAGTTTTGCAAAAGTACATACAGAAACTACATTTATGCAAACTGACAAATAAATGCAGTCACAAGGTCAGTTTGCATACTCCCTGTTCACATTTGTGAACACTCATATACATAGGAAACACCATTACAGTCAGTAAGATAATTCATCTGGGTAGCTCTCAGCATCCGCAAAAGGTTAATCACCTGATAGAAATCAGTTTATAAACGATTTGACAAAGAGAAAACAAGGATTAAAAAGGTACGATTTGTAGTAAATAATTTCATCAGTTTCACTTTTGAGGAAGTGTTATTTTATTAAAAATGAAACAGCTACTGCTGTGATAAATAAATAATAAGGACAAAAGGGCACTTTTGAAGAGGGATATAAATCCACATATCATAGTGAACCAAAAGGTCTGTCACAGAAGAGAATCCATCAAAGTAAGTTCATTCATACTGGGGGGAAAATGCTATTGTCATAGACTAATCAGATTTTTATCAGAGTGTGCAAGAAATCCTTGAAATGCTCTTCCCTTTTTCCTCTATCTCTGTACTTTCACAGAATGTTTGGGGTTGGACGGGACCTCTGGAGATCATATAATCCCCCACTTGCCCTCAAGCAGGTTCACCTAGAACAGTTTGTCCAGGATCACATCAAGTCAGGTTTTGAATATCTCCAGGGAAGAATACTCTACAACCTCTCTGTGCAGCCTGTTCCAGGGCTCTGTGCCTCTCACAGTAAAGAATTTTTCCCTCCTGTTCAGATGGAACACTTGCTGTGTTTCGATTTGTGCCCACCGCCCCTGGTCCTGTCAACTGGGCACCATTCAAAAGAGCTTGGCTCCATCCCCACGACACACGCTCTTAAGATATTTGTATGCATCGATAAGATCCCCCCTCAGTCATCCCTTCTCCAAGCTAAATAGTCCCAACTCTCTCAGCCTACTGTCTTCCCATAACAATAAATAAAACAGAGCTTATACATTTGCATTGAAATAACTTTCTCTCAATAAGCATGAATGTATACATCTTCACTCTGTCAGCAAAAACTCCTAAAATTTACCAAAAAAATATGACTTTTGAAATTCATATAAGCTAAAGTAATTTAATATTTTAATATATTCACATTTCCAAACAATTTTTCTAGGTTTTTTCCCCCACACATTTTCCGCTGCATTTAATTCAAACAAAATCTTTATATATATATATATACATATATACATGTTTTATTTTATGAGAGAGGTAGGTTGAAACTATGATCATGGGCCAACATCTAAAGTTTATACTCAGACAGAATTTGACCTTAGCTCAGACTCAGAACAGGTTATGAGATATGCTCAATCAATTAAGGGCTGGATTTGATGATCTCAGAAGTCCTTTCCAACCCACTAGATTCTATGATTCTATGATTTTATGAATCTGTTGTTCACTGTTGTTTCTTGTCATTACATTTTGCTCACGGACACTCTTGCATTACATAGAATTTTATTCCCTTATTTTCACTGTTACTCGGAATTTTCATGATACTGACTCCTACTAAAATTCAGGATTGCTCTTCTCTCTTGAGTGGTGGTTTAGTACAACCCTTTTTTTCTGCTGTAACTATATTTTCCTTACTGAAAGAAATATATAATATTTTTTTTTACTGAAAATATAGGGAAAAGTTACAGGGTGCAAGAATTTTTATAAGACTGATTTAAAATATCTGGAAAAAGAAAAATGACCACTGGTCTCAGATTTATACTCAGATCTGGTATCTTCAGTTTAGCTTCTCCTACAAAGCTAAAAAATCTTATAATCATAGTTGTTGTTAGCTTGGACTGCTGAATTTTCAGAAGCAGAGCTGTTTCCCAGGAGAACAGCAAACACCCAGGGAATTCAGCAATCTCTGTATAGAAACCATAGGCTTGAGGTCTCAAGCCTTTTCATGGAGACTGCAAACATTTCTTTTCTTCACTTGGAATTACAATGAGGCCAAGTTAAAAAAAATATTGAAGCTCTTTATGAAAAAAGCTTTCACTTTACTTCCTTTACATCTCTGCCTGTCACCCACCCCTAAAGAACATAACTAATTATTGCCGCAGGGTGAGAAAGAAGAAAGAAAATGAAAGTTGTTAACAGTTTCTATTTTTACACAGAAATAAATTATATTACCCAGTGGGACCATATGACAATCTAGGTGGATATACATCAAAAATAATCTTGCACAACTGGAAGGAGAATTATTATATCCAATGAAAATTATGAGATTATTTTAGTTATTAAATAATCTTTTGAAACTGATCATTACACAAGAATAAAATGTGTTTGGAGGGAAATTGAGATCAAGTTTTTCCACAGCTGACAAGCAATGTAGGTGTAGATAATATTAACTTCCAGGAAACTACCATTTTACTCCTGTAAAGCCATTAAAATCTTGACCCAAATGTTTACTAAAATCAGTACGAGTACATAAGTATACTGCAAATAAAGCATTTTGAGACCTGAGCTATATTTGGACATATAAACATCTTTTGAAATTCGAAAGGATGTTTTGAAGACTCTCTAGTTCAAGATATGTTCTTGTTTCTTGCATTGCATGCAGTCCCCCCTTTGTTGCCTTCAGCAGATTTGCACTTTGATCCTAAGGTTACACTTCAATGGAATAAGCAGCTTACAGGACAAACATCATCCAGGTTTAAGACAGTGAATTCAAATGTTATTGCTGCTATATTATAAAGGTCAGTCTAGGCACCCAAATTCACCAGCATCCTGGAACAATTCAGGCAGTCAAATGGATCTGAGATCAGCACAGTCTACTCTCACTTTCTAATCTAGCCAGCTGAAAGCAAGTTTTGATATAGATACAAAATCTGCACTCATGCCTGCTTTTGAAGGTGCTGACATATCTTAAAGATGGCAGTAATCTTATGCACAATCCCCAGAAGTGTTAGCTATTCTGGGCAAACATCTCACGGGAATAGCTCGTTAGTTATGACTTAGAAGCCGCTGGAAGCAGCTCTTGTAGAAAAAGCCATTCAACTGGTCTGACAAACTGATAATTAATAGGGTGCTTTGTAACTTGCTTTTACAAACAGAAATTCAAAATGACCAAGCCTAATCACTGATAGGGAGATCAATCCTCTGGTGTTAGATTTGTCCTGTAAACAAACATGGAAAGGCAATATATATATTTAGTAACCTCAAAATAAATCTTATATTCAAGTTATTAAATTTACTTAGAATGTATTTTCTGTAAAGTGGAAATTCTTCCTTAGGGTTTGTGTTTTTCTTTTTCCCTGTGAGTATTTTGACATGGTATTGCTGCTTATATTGTTTATAGAGAGAGTTTACTTTCAGAATGTGAGTTTCTAAATAATAGTGCCAGGTACTGGCACTAGAAACCTGAATCCATACACTTGCAGTTCTAAAAATGGGCAGTGATACCTGTGTTCAGTAAAAACATTTTGAATCTCGAGTTAAGCACATTCAGTAAATATCCTAAATTGCATGGAGAAGAACCTGGATTCTTAGGAAAAAAATCCAAGAAATTATATCTTTATAGTAATAGTGAAAGAAGAGGATCAGACTCAGTGGATTTACACTTTAAAAAATGAAATCAGAATTAAGCTTTTGCACAGAATGAAGTCTCTGCATGTCTTTTCTCTGGAAAACTCTGCAGATGGAGGACATCTTTTACTTACATTGCCCCTTGCTCCAGAAATGTTCCTCCTACTGAGTTACGTCCTCTCTTTGTGTTTCACCCCATAACCCTCCTTTTTCACTTTACCCTGCAACCAAATCCTCCCTCTGCTTGGCACAGCACACCTCTGAGCCATGTTCACTTTGGGCTAAAGAAGAACACTCGCATCTCAGCGCTTTAGGCTTTGTGTGCTTGTTCTTTTACTTTTCTCTGTCACCATACAGTATGTCATTTTCTCCTAGCCATCTGCATGAGAGTAACTATTGCTAGTTCTGTAAAACCTTTGCTCTTTATTCTGCCTCTCTTTCGGTAAAACATTTTATCACAGTTTCCATAAAGGCCTTTACAAAATGGAGAGAAGCAGGCTCTGTTCTATTCATTTCTTCAAAAAGAAAGTTAAGAGCATATGCTCACACTTGGTCCCTTTGAAAGATGTGACGCGATTATGCCTGCCATATGCACAGAGCCTTATCATGTTAATATAGAGGAAGGTCATAACCAGCTTTTCATGAGCCCTGCACCCCACAGAGCACCAGGTCCATTCACAGTGGTATTCCCAGCATTAATAGACTGTAGAGATTTAGTCAGTCATGTGATTCCTCTCAAGTGATTTTTATCCACAACCATAGCAAACACTAAGCCTTTCTTGTTCACCTTGACTGACAATGAAGGGTTCAACTGCATCCCGGAGCATAAGTGCCACAGATAATGTAAATGTTACCAGAAACCTCTGAAAGTTCCTTTCTCTCTCTTATAATTCATCATCTCTAATATTGTCACTTTGTATTATTATGTGTCTCCCCCCCAGTCACCCCTGCAAGCTGCTTAGACAGAAGAGAGAACCCCTTTTCTAAAACTATATAAAAAGAACTTCTACAGATTTATGTAAGAGAGATCTGGATCCTCAATATGACGGTTAGTATGGGTTGACTTGAACTTTCCCCATGTGACTTATTGAAACTGATGTATTAAATTAGATCAATACGCTGGATATTACTTTGCCATCCAGCATTACAGCTAGGCTGAAATGATCTGATGTGGAGTGAATTCAGGTGGGAGCAAGACAAAATATTCTATACCAAAAGGCAGCAATTCCACTTTTTAATTGATGGGTTGTTAGCATGACTTTAAACGACTTGGCAGCTGGCTGGCAAGCCTTATTCGGTGGGTGAGCACATATGATGTATTGATATTTAAAAAGATATAATCCAGTTGCAATCCATATAATCACACTTCATCCTCACCCTTTTTTTAACTATTCTTGTGACAGTCAAGAGCTAGGAGTAGTGACAATGGAAGAGATTAAAAAGAAAATGCTTTCTTCAATCCTTCTCTTTATTAGCCTGAAAGTATTCTGAAAATATTGAATTTCACTGTTTGCCCTGTAAAGCTCTAGTTGAAGGACTAAGTCTTGTAGATCCAAGAGCAAGAATCATTCTGGGTTTTGTTCTGATTTCCTTTCCATATTTTATTTACTACACATTAAGTTCACTATTGTATTTTCATTCACTGCTTCATGTCTGTAACTCTTCTACAAGATCATTGGAGTAATATAGAAGTACTTAACAGTCTTTATTTATGCCATCAACTACTGTGCAAAGAGTATTTTATTCATTTTATAAGTAATGAAATGTACCACAAAGAAAATAAGTGACTTCCTCAGTGTTGCAGAACAGAGAAACCTGAATCAAACCTCCTTGGTCCAAAGATGTATACAGACCTGGATTGTCTGGTTTCACTGGCATTATAGAGGGCTATAGAGTTCATAGTTTCACTCTTCTCTTGCTTCAGATCAGTCATGTGGTTCACAGCACATGAATTCATTAATGCCAAATGAACCCCACTCCTCACTAGACCACTGTCTTCTTTTACTATAAATGACAAGTTCACATTCTAAATGGACAAATACTAGATGCCATCTGAGATGCTGACCTATGTTCAGTGACAGTCTCAGGAATAGAATCACCCCTTTCAGAGGAACCAAGAGGTGCGATGACTTGGCGTGTAATGACACCTTTCACCTGTATTTGCTTCTCCTGTGCAGTTCTACTCACAGAACCATCATCTCTGAGAGTTCCCCTAAGTTACACTCTGTCCCACAAGGCAGAAGTAACTTTTGTTTTTTGCTAATAAATCCTTCAGGGTGAATTAAAGTAAATCAATACTAGATGATCAGCATTTACACACAGCTTATTTTAGAACAATTTGGTTGCAAAGGAAAACAGACATGTAGCCATTCTGGTTGTTATTGTCCGTAGTAATATGGCAATTTTAGCAATATTATATCAATAAAAGCATAAAGATATCAAGCAAGAAAATGTGTAAGGGAAAAGAGAGAAAGAAAAAGAGAGAAAAAGTAAGAGTTTATATTCACGATGCACGGGTCTCCAACAAATTTGATGGTGGTCGCTGGTGTCTTGGACAGATGGGGAGTGGTGGGGGAAAGAAGCCCACAAAACATAAAGTCCAACGGGTTTATATATCCTCAGAAACTCTCTCAGTGCCTCCCGCGTGTGTTGGGGTGGGGCCATTTTTACAAAGTTTTACAAAACTTTTTTATGGTTTTGCAGAGGCAGGAGGTGCTGGTTTTCACGCAGTCATTTTAGGTTGGGGTGGGGGTGGTGCTTCAGAGGCACCCCTGCCAAAAATGAGGCCTTCTCTGGATGGGCCTCCTTTGACACAGCCTGGCCCATAGGTTATAGCTATCACACACCCAAGGAGTCCTCACTGGCCTTCCTTAGATAAATATCACACACCCAGGGGCTCATCCCCAGGCCTCCCAAAATCTAACAGTTTGTGGGCTATGGCCTCCTCCCCTCAGCCTTTATCTTCAATCTCCTGGAAGGAGGCTTCTTTGCATAGTAGCAATGTTCTAAGGGAATTAAAAAATCCAGTTCCTCACACCCTAACACCATTTGAGTTCAAACCAGGAAAATACTTTGGAAGAGACTTATCCTCCCCTGTGCTTTAATTCACATTTTGGAGATGTGTGAACTGAACTACCTTTCTTTAGGAACTCTCTGGAAGATATGTTCAAAGGCTTGTCTTTAATACTCCTCACAGCACCTCACAGGACTATGATAGAGCTAGTCCAGTGCAGGACCTGCTGATGTATACCTCTGACAGACACCGGTCATCAGCACCTAATGTTTCTGACTGCAGGTTAACCTCTATGACACTGAACCACTTGATTAGGTAGAGTCCTCTTTCAGGCACGTACTTTTTTGCAAGATTCACACATTTAATGAGCACTTATTTATAGTTCTAGGTAATGTCACCCTTACGTGGATATTCAGTGTACTGTCTGAACTAAAATCAATCCCCAATGAGAACTCTTTTAAACAAACCTGATTAAAAATGTGTTTGGGTCTGAAGAGTGAGAATTATAATAGTTTTTCTAATCTGAACAGCATTGATGGAAAATGACAATGAGCGTTCTCCTCTACCTTTTCACTGCTATAGGATAATGAAATATGTTATTGTAGCAGGATGTCTGCTGAAGTGAGAGTAGAACAGCTCTAACTTGGGCTCATGCTGCTGTTGGTGTTGCAGAATGCTGAGACCGGCCTGACTCAACAATCCCAAAGCACTCTAAGGATATGAAAAATAGTGTTTTCTGACAGAAACTGTCACTGGTGAGGATGTGGCAGACAAAGCTCCTGATAAAGGAATCAACAAGTGATAGAACTGATAACTTATCTAAAGCTGTTGTGCTAAAGGCTAATGAGCTGGCATTGGTAGACTAGAAAAATTTGATTGACAGTCAGTCACTTTAACTTTTAAAAGCCTGGTCTCACTTTTTAACAGCAGGAACTTCTAACACACTCCTTCTGGAGGTGTGTGTGGAGATTCCTCCTTCACTGAGGACTGCCCTCAAAGGTTACGCCTCGAGGATGAGTGAAAGAGATGGCCCATGGTCATTGGTATGGGCAATGTAACCTCAATCTCTACTTATTAATTATTGGGCTAGCTTTGACATTATTAATTTAATAAATGGGGCATTATACTGTTATTTATAGCTATAGTGTGTAGTAAATAATTCTGATTAATGCCTTTTTGGTTTAATTATTATCATAAATACAAATAAATAATTTATCTTATTATATCAATACATTTATTGGTATAATCAACAAATATATCAATATATTTATATAAAACATAATATTTACATAAATAGACAAAGACAAAGTTGTGTAAGGGATCAGTTACACTTGTATAGTCCTTTAGGAAAAATCTTTGACCAAGCCTGGGACTAGAATTGGATCCAGCTATACCTAGACTCTTCTCTGAGAAGGAGATTAGAAAGCAAGATCCTTTCTAAACCTCATGTCTCAAGGGGTCTGCTTCCCAGATAAACTGTGCCTGAAGTTTCCATTCTCTCTGCAACAGTTCTAAAGAGAAAAAGCACAACCAAATTTCCATTACAATGGCAGGATTTTTTTGGTGTTAGCTGCAAGGAGAGAGTGAATATCTCAGAAAAATCCTAACATATGACATGCTCAATGGAAGTTCCATGTTCAGGGCATCTCAAAATTTCTATTGAGCTGTTAAGCATGTTATCAATCTCCCTACAAAGGAATAACTGGTGGTGAGGAACTTAAAAAACTTAGAAACAATATGAGATTATTAATTTCCATAATTTGCAGTTTTATGATGCCATTTCTCACCCAAATGAAAGTTCCCCTCTTTCAGGTGAATTGTTTAAAGATGTCTGCACAACTGCAATAAAAATATTCAAGGTGATGAAAGACCAGGAACATGATGAGGTTATTGTAATTATGGCAGAGCTTGCAGGTACAAACCATCTGGCAGAACTGTTAATTTCATAGCAGCATATTCTCAGTGTGCTAACTTTGTCAAAAGCCTTGAAAGTCAGCATCCATTTATATTCTGAGCCACTGTTTTCAAAGGTCACTCTCTAAAGTGTTCACACAAAGACAGAGTAGAAAAAGCCTGGATGTTTATTCACATATTACTTACACATAAAACATAATTCTGAAGTTAACTAGGAGGAAAAATGTACATATCTATTCAACTGTCCATTAAGAAACATTGAGCTGTCTACAAACATACTGATAGGACAGTACTATTTTAGCCTGGAATTAGTAAAACCATCTTTTCCTTAATATGGACAATTACTTTTTAATTATAAGTATTTAATTTGACTATCTGATGATACATAGCCTATATATTTGCTTTCTGGCAGTGAATGAAAATTTTTCAGAGGAGAAATGTTCTGTCATAAATTTCCGATTTGAAATACTCTAATAATTCTGAAGTAACATTGTAATTACTATCAATTAATCCCTGGCTCCCCAAAGACTACTCTCTCTACACACCACATAGCTCCTCAGAAAGAGCCTGAATAATAGTGCAGCCAGGAAAAAAATAGAAAGTATTTCTGTTTCCTTGAAATAGGGGTTCTTTAAATTTATCTGTATGCAAGCACATTTCATTTTTTACTTTTTGTCTCAGGAATAAAAATCAGGTAAAAGGTATCAAATACTTTTTGTTTAAAAGTAAATTTTCCTTTTGCAGAAATCTCTGCTGATTTCAATAGAGTTTTATACTATACGGCCAATGTAGAATAGATGTTTAAATATTTCCATTTGGGGATATACCCTTTATATTTGGCATGCAGTGTGCATTGGGCAAGCACACAAACGAAGCCAGTGACAGTTTTTTTACAGTATTTCTAGGGGGTTTTATACCAAGTTTACCAAACCCAAGGTAATTTCTTTCTTTCTTTCTTTCTTTCTTTCTTTC
>VXAY01002458.1:237856-265029 GCA_013399855.1 Oxyruncus cristatus | reverse complement strand
TTCTCTTTCCTTCCTTCTTTCCTTCTTTCCTTCTTCCCTTTTGAGCTTAGCAATTTATCTGCCTTCAGGCATTCATGAAGACAAATACTTTCATCTTTGACACAATGTATTTCATCCTGATATGAGTTTCAAGTATCCAAAAAAAGTTTATTAAAAAACCTTAGTAAATACAGATATTTACAGTTTGTAAACTGAATGTTTCAAAGGTATGTCAACTGGTCCTCTGAATGCTGAGAAGAAGAAGAAAAAAATATTCATTTTTTCTGTGCACAAGTCTCTAAATTTAGGAATTCTGCCCAGCCAATATCCATATCTGAAAGACTCATATGCAGTAAAATATGTTAAGAAGAATCAGTCAAAATAAGTAACAGTGATTTTGTTTTTAACAGGAATGACATATTCTGCAGTACTCAGTAAATTCTACACTTAAGCAAACTTTAAAAAGTTAATTTCAAACTAAATGTTTCAGTAAACACCAGAATAAAGTTTTGGAAGAAAACCATTTAAACATATTTTTCACTTTTGCTAGGATAGGTTTGTTTTCATGCTTATTGAGGAAGTGTTTGAGATTCAGCATGAAATATTCCTGACTGGAAAAGCTTGTAGGAATGAGAAAACAAAAATAAATGAGATACATAATTAGCAAATGAAGGGTTGGACATATAAAGAATGAACAGCAAATACCATCCAGGATTAATAGTGCACATTTCCTTGGTGGAGTAAACCATAAACAAAAAGGAAAGCAAGAGAAAAGACAATAAGGATAGACAGAAGGATAAGAGTAAGAGCAATGTGTATGGAATAAACTTAAGGAAATAAACTGAAAAATAAAAGATCAAAAACACTTGGATAGATTTAAAATCTAATCAACTGAACCACGATTTTGAGGGAGAAAACAAAACAAAACAAAACAAAAAACAAATCCAGCAACAACTAAAAAAAACCCTCTACTTGTGTGATGAAAGGATGGCTCATGTGACTTTCGTAGCATCCTAAGCCAGTAATGACCAAACTAAAGATTAATCTGCAAAGAAGATGAGGAGAAATCAGCAGACTTCTGCTTTTCACACTCATGGTGTAAATTAGATGAAAGTATTTCTCTCTGCTTTACAAAGATGACAGATTTTCTTCTGGACAGCACATTTTAATTAAGAAAGAGTGGACCACAGAGAAGCTTATTGAATATTTTGACTGACAAACTAAGAGGTCAAGAGAATATGGAGGAACAGATGAGAAGGAGGTATCAATACACAATGTGACAGAAGACACAACAGTAAATACATTATAGGCAACAGAGTATCAACACACAATTGATTTGGGGGTTTTCTAGTCAGTATTCTTAGAAAGAATTGTCAGATAACCAAGTATTTCTTTTGCCAGAATTCTTGGAGGGTTGTTCTAATAGGAAAATAAAAAAGGGATCATCAGAGCTCTGCAGAAAGTTTTTCTGAGAGCTGTAAAAAACAAGTTAAATTAATTCTCTGATGGAAATTAACAAGAAACTTCATGTATCCATGCTGGGTATGAGAAGCGGCATTTGTTAAAAAGGCCTTCCAGTAACTGAACAAATAGACCACGAGTTATGCAATGGAGAACCAGTAAGTCCCTGATGTGACTACAATAAAATATAAACAAACTTAATGGAGAAATGTGACATTATTTTCCATGCTGTGCTGGTTGGACTGGGATAAAGGTAGTTTTCTCCACAGTTGCCAGTAAGGGGCTATGTTTTGGAACTGTGCTGGAAACAATGTTGATAACACAAGGATGTTTTAGTTGTTGTTGAGCAGGACTTGCACAGCATCAAAGACTTTTCTGCTTCTCACATCACCCCACCAGAAAGCAGGCTGGGGATGAACAAGGTACTGGGAGGGGACAAAACTGGGATAGCTGATCCCCAACTGACCAAAGGGATATTCCACAACATATGACTCAGTATATAAAGTCATGGGAAGAAGGAGGAAGGGCGGACATTTAAAGTGATGGCATTTGTCTTTCCTAGTCACTGCTGTGCATGATGGAGCCCAGTTTTCCTGGGAATGGCTGAACACCTGCCTGCCCTTGAGAAGTGGTGATTAAATTCCTTGTTTTACTTTGTTTGCATGAGTCACTTTTGCTTTACATATTAAACTGGTTTTGTCTCAATCTGTGAGCTATTTTCTTTCTTTTACCCACCTGTTTGTCTTCCACATCACATGGGGGAAGTGAGTGAGTGGCTGTGTGGGGCTTAGTTGATGGTTGGGATTAAAGCATGGCACGTGTATACTATATACAAACATCCTAGCTATGCAGAAAAAGGCTGAACACCTGCCTGTAGTTCCTTTTGTCCTTATTTGTAACAAAGGAACCTTGTTACTTTTCAAAATTATAGAAAAAATAATCACTTCTGAAAATTGCTGCAGAACTTCAATAGAAGTTTCAACAGAAAAGGAATAATATTTTTAGATCTATAGTCTGTGTATGAAACCACTGAAGTACAAAGGAAAGAAAGTTATTTTGTCCTGGATTGTACTTATACATTTGATACCATATTGCTTTTTCAGAAACTGCAGCTGGATGGAGTTGCTGAAAATGTTCTAAAAATTATACAAAATCTCTGTGGAAATTCTCATGAAAAAAACATGAGCAAAGTAATTGGTTTAACTTGAGGGTAGGTATAAAACAAGGTTGTCAATTCCATTGACCCTCTTTAACTGTTATGAAGAAATGGTTAGAAAAGCCTAAAAACTAAAAGAAAAATATGTTATCACTATTAGATGGAAAGAACAGCCATCATTTCTTGATAGGTGATGCGTCCCTGAGTGGACATTGCACAGAAATTTCAGCAAAAGACAAGAAAAAGCATAATAATCAAGTCTAAAGGTTTGTGAAAGTACAAAAAAAAAAAAAGAAAAACTCTCTTAAAATTGTTGCAACTCAGTGCAAAGATGTGATGAAGTATGCTGAGCTCATTGAATCCAATACTGAATGACACAATCACCAGAGATGTTAATAATTATAAGAGCTGTAATTCTCAGATGTTGCTCTTGGGAAAAACATTTTGAGATAAGCATACATCACCATAACAGCTTGTGGAGAAGAAAAGAAACCCTTTGGCTCTGGCATATTTGTACAAGTATAGAGATGTGAACAGTAAGAGACCAAATGTCAAGCAGTTTTCTGCCCCGGAGTATCATTACTCTCAGACATTATAAAATCTCTATCATACTTTTACAGTTCATCACTGTCTCAAAGTCATTGTGGAATTGAGTGATGCTTTATATACAGGTACTAAAAAAGACACCACAGATAGTAATTTACATCAACTATGTAAATTTTAGTTGAACAATTTAAATTTGAAAAGGAATCATGACTACAGAGATAATGTATTCAGTCTGCTTTTGCTCATGTAGGAATACTATTTATGCTGTACTGTATTTCCATATACTGTTTGATTTGTAAAGTTAAACATTTATGTCGTTTATTGATATAATTATTCCATGTCTTTGGAGAATTAGTGAGCACTGATCAATAGTTTGGAGGTTAATCAGTACTTTGCTACTTGACTCCAGTTAAATTTAGTTCAATTAAACAGAATTGATGCTAATTACTGTCCTGATTGAGCAGTGGTTATTACCATATTACCACTCACTATCAGAAAGCTAAATCAGTTCCCCAGGAGACAACTCAGTAAAAGAGTTATAGTGACATAGCAAGCCCCAATTAAACAGTCTATATTGTGATAACATATTTACATAGAAATATTTCTGCTGATAAAAATTAGAAACTTGTATTATTTTTAAGACTAGACAGCATATATCCAAGACATAAATGAGTGCACACCAGTGTAAAGAAGAAAAACAAATAAATTGACCCTAAAGCAAATTTCCATTGCATCCATGAA
The DNA here is from genome assembly GCA_013399855.1 of Oxyruncus cristatus. Taxonomy (NCBI): domain Eukaryota; kingdom Metazoa; phylum Chordata; class Aves; order Passeriformes; family Cotingidae; genus Oxyruncus; species Oxyruncus cristatus. The sequence goes on along the minus strand of VXAY01002458.1, from coordinate 261,146 downwards.
TAAAAAGACCTTGTATTTTCAAGATTCAGTAGAATGATATACAAAGAAACATACTCTTCATATTCTTACCTTGGGGGAGAATTGAGAAACTTCCTTTTCTGAAGGGTCTTAAGCATTTGAAAATACGATTTTTGCCAAGTTTTTCACACACAGACTCTGTTCTAGTTCCTTTCCTCTCTTTCCCCATATTCTTTCTGTCTGTTTAGGAGTTGAGGGTGGATGTAGGTGTAGGGATCAAATCTGTGCATGAAATTTGTGCTGCAATTTTAACTAAATAGGGTAACAATTCAATGCTTCTTAATACTGCAACTATACATATTTTTAATAAAAAAATAAAACATAAAAAAGCATAAAGAAGTGCCACAAAAAGAAATATAATTGTGTCTCAATCCCATTTGCTGAATAATTTATTTCATTTTGTTGCTTTCCTGCCTCCACTCTCCTTTTCTGAAAGAAATCCTAGCATCTGTAATAGCTAATAGTGACAAAGGAGTAAGACTTTAGGTTCTCAAGCTGGGTACTAGCATTAAATAATTAATGGGTGTATGAGGGTCTCTTCTCCTCTTCTCAAGTTAGAAGAGTACATTTGTTCAAAGTGTTTGTATTTGTTAGATCATCTGGTGAATAGAGTTCTACTTATCCAAATGTATGTGGATAAAGTGAGATTCATTTCTCAGTTCAGCAAAAAACCTATACATAGGAAGATAAAAATATTGTTATTCTTCCTATAATCTCTCTCTCAAAAGTTATTCTATCCTGGGAGACTTTCTCCTCCACTTTCCTTAGATCAAGACTTTTTATCTTTCAATATTTATGAAATGTGTGTTACATAAGAATACTGCACTGATATGCATGGCGGGTGGGGGGATACTTGGTTTGGGGGGGGGGGTTAAATGTATTTTAAATCTTTCACATAAAATATTATCATTTGCAATGACTATTATTTAAGATTCAGGTTTGACCTAACTTGCCAGGCAATAAGCTACAACAGAAGTTATCTGAGTTTGCAAGTTGTAATTCTCATGGGCAGACAGAGAAGGTAGATGTGTGCCCTTTGCTAGCCTTTTTCCCCAGATGTTTACTTCACAGTTAAAGAAATCATGAAACCCAAAGAAATAAGAAATAAAACCAAATCCTAAAAGGACCTTCCCTCCATCCCTCCCTCCTTCCCAGGCTTAACTTTATTCCCAGTTTTCTCTATTTCTTACCTCCCCCAGTGGTGCAACAGGATGGCAAATACGAGTTGCGGTCAGTTCATCGCATGTCTGCCACTGCTTCTTCTGCAGGGGGAGGACTGCTCACATTCTTCCACCGATCCCGCATGGGATCCGTCCCACAGGAGATGGAAACAAAGATGTTGATTTTGATTTGCTCAGGTGCTACAGGTAAACATCTTTCAGGCTTTGCAATCCCAAAGGTGAGACAAAGAGGAGAACAGTAATAATTTGTTGTTATTTCACTGATAGTGCAAATGTGGGTTTTTTTAATTCTGTAAATATTTAAACGACATAAAAATTAATTTTTTACAAATCCTTTGCAGTGGGACAGAATATGAAATGTAAGATACAATTCTAATAAAAGTCAATGTTTGGATTTATATAGAAATGTTTTCTAATTTTATTCTCCATTTCCGTTTTTATCCATCATGTTTTGTACACATTTTTGGTAAATTTCCAATGTTCATGCAGTATTTTGCTTTTGACTTTAAATATATTTTACTTTCAGATTTTCTGAATTATCCTGCTGGTTTATCCAGAGTAAAGAGAAAAACACACATTACGAATCAATCTAAATGCAGAGAGAATCTTTGCCAAGAGATGTCTCTGCTCTTTTGGAAACAATAATAAAGGTGGCCCAAGACTCAAACTAGATATACCAGTTTGGAATCCCATTTCTTAGTCTCCTTGTTTAACATACAGAACTTTGAAGCCCAGCTAATGAAGCTGAGGTCAGTCTGTCATAGTGAAAATCTCAACTCTTCTCTCAGAAAGAATCTAAAACAACAAACAAAACAAAACAGAACCATGTCTTCCTCACTTCTTGTGAACTTCTATTGGAAATCAAATTCACAATGAAACTTTCACTCACCTCCCTGACACCAGCTATCGTTTCCTGATAGACTTACAGAAGAGTAACTTTATGATGGCAAATATACTCATCATGCTCCCCAGAGATGGGCCTGACTTGGATTTAGTCAAATAAACCAGACTCTCGGTACAGCAGACTGTCTTTCTCAACCATGAAGAGGTGACAATTGCTCTTGGGTTGCTGGTCATCATTTTGGCAGCAATGGCAAAATGCAGACCTACAGCCTCCCTACCATACTGGCTTTAGATAAACTGACTGGATTTGATCTTGCTTGTCAGATTTTTTAGAATTTGCCTTGTATCTGAATAAAAAACAGAAGATTATTGGCTGGACTTCCCTTTGTAAAAAAAAAAACAAGTATAAATATATATAGGAAGATTTGCAGTTATGTATACATAGAGAGAGATGTCAAGTGCTTAATTTGGGGAATGTATTCATGTTGAGAAATGAGCAACACAGGTGTGTTGGATAGGAAGGATAAATGCAAGCTCTCAAAAGATTTTCATAAGTCATGTAAGCTTATAAGAAGCATTAGTACTTTTAGATGCTTAATTTTACCACAAGCAACCTTGGAACCCTTGGAGGTGCACAGAGCTCAAACTGTAGTCAGGCATCTTCTCTGATGTTTAAGTCAATTAATTACTATAAACCTGCTAGAGCTTGATGGATTTATAAGAAAAATATGTGCTTTTAATGTTGTACTTACACCCTTGTGGGACTGTTCTAGTGAATGGTCATGGGTTCACTTGTTCTCGAAAACTAAACACTGAATTTTCCCTTCCCCCTGCCCCACTGTGTGGAAGGGATGTTTGAATGGGCAGGCTGCTTTTGCCCTGGGTATTTGACTAACACAAAAGAACTGGCCAGTAGATTGACAGAATAAGTCTTTTTATTGGCAAGATTTACTTTCTTGAGCAACTGACATGATTTGCAGACTTCTGAAATGATTTTTCACTCCTACTGCCACCCATTTTGTCTATTTTGAGTCAGCCTAGCTTTAATAACTGGAAATAATCATGTCTGATACAACCATGTTAAGATAGTATTTTACGAAAAGTAGACTCAGAAAAATGAATAGAACAGGAGCGATTAGCATAAAGCTGTGTAATCAAAAGTTATTTTGAATACTTGTTCTTTTGATACATTATTTTCTTATATTGGAATCAGTATAAATACATTATTATCGTTCATCATGAGAGCAGTGAGGTGACAGGGAACACACGTATTTTTATATGCATGTGTCTGAGCACTTGGCAGGGTATATAGAGTTATTGCACAGCATTTTCTGATTGTGGTTGCTGATTATGATGGTTCAATTGCATAATTCTTTATTCTAATTTAATGTAATGATTCACTTATTTACAGAGAAAATGTAACAAATACAGAAAAACTATCCAACGATGGTGATCAAATAGATAAGACAGACTTGTTTTGTCCTCTCTGATGGTGTATTGTCTTCCTTTGTTAGCCTGTAAGGCTTTTAAAATTCTTCAAGGGCTCCTCAGTAGTATTCCTATACAGATGAGAAATCCATATTGGCAGGAGACTGATTAAGGCATTCTTCAGTTTAGAGGTTATGAATAGGAAGAACTGTTGAGATAAATTGGAAGAGCCGATGGTGATGTTCTGATTTATGTGGGGACCGCAGTAGACTTCAGAGTCTCTAGTATCACAGAGTACAAGAATAAGGCTGCTCAGTATCTATTCTGCTATTTCTATGTTAACCTTTTTTTTCTGACTTTTTTTTTTTTCATTTCCAGGACATTCTAAATCTGTGGGTATAAATATCAAAAATGTCAGTGAAAAAAATTAAGGGACATTTTGCTTTCTAGAATAATATATATTATCATCATATTCAAGGACATGGTTAGCTCCAGAAGTAATTAATTATAAGTCCACTCATATGCATTAGGTGCATCTATAGTTCACACAGTAAAAGTTTTAATTCCTGGATAAAGTGATAGTCATCTGTTTTCTTAACTTGCATACTGGACTATGCTGTGCCTTCAAATGCATATTTAATTTCAAAAACATCCTAAATCTATTAAGCATGTGATTATCTTTCATTAACTTTAATCTAAGCTCTTCACGTGGTTATAGTTTGTTGCAATATTTATGAAGTTTCAGCAAATTCCTACTAAAATAAGTGAGCACCTCCAAAAATATGCCTCCAAATACAAACTTTGGATAAGAAGAAAAAAAAAAAAAAGGCAGACAACTTAACCTAGTTGCTCCTCAGATTGTGTAAGGCACATAATTCACTTGTGAACAGCAGTACCACAAACCTTCACACTGCTCAAAAAGCTGTAGGTTTTAGCATTTTGAGTAATGTGCATTTTGGCAAGTCAGTGTACTTACTCTGTCTGTGGGATTTAGACCTTTTGGGGTAGCAGATGGAAACAGCAATTTCTGAGCTTTTTATCATTTCAGCTAACATTATCTGACATAATTTTTTAAACTTGAAGACTTTGGAAAAAAAGGGTATTCATGTGTCAGATTTTGGGAATAATCTGCCTTTAGTAATTTTGTGCTGTTAAAGCAACACAAGTCTTTTGCTCTCTAACAGCTGTGCAATGAAGAAATCTCCTGTTCACATTTCTCCACCCTTTTGAGAAATCTGGGACAATTTTTGGAATCACTGCAGCATGCACTGAGGAACATCTGTCAGCTGAAGTATCAGCAAAATCAGTTTAGCTGCTTGCATTGAAATTAAAGGGCCAGCAAAATAACAACCCTGCTTGAAAATATTAAAGGTATTAGTTAATACATTCTCAGGTAATGGTATTTTGAAGTTATATAGACTACTCCTCTGAAATATTTTGGAAAGGTTTCAGAAAAAAAGAAATCATAGGTAAAGCAAAGTACAGTACCTAGAAAACATATCTTTAAGGTGGGAAAGTTTTTCATTCTTTCTATTTTTGTATTTATTTTCATTTGTATCAAATAAATATTATGGCCAAATGATAATGCTACACTTTTTTACATATTTTTTGTTTCCCCTAAAGTGATTTCCACTCCAAAAATAGTTTAGCAGGTGCCAGGGTCTTCCTGAGGGCTGGGAGCAGCAAGGGGACCCTCAGGGTTGCAGAGGGGGTCCATCCCACTGCCCTGCACCAGCCCTGACCATTGGACACCTCCTTGGGAATGGGAATAGACCTGTTGTAAAAAGGAGCAAGAGTGCCATTTTCTGGTTGGAGGACAGTAAACTTTAATCTGATTTAATGTCCCAGACCAGACATATGGGTGGGGTGGATTCTAAAGCTGAATGCAGGTGGCACAGGGCTCTAAACATTAATGAGAGCATCTTTCACAAATCAACAAAATACCATAGATCAGGAACTTCCTCAGCAACCATTTGGTAAAGGAAAGTTTACCATCTACAAATAGATTTCCTCCTATTTTTGAAAAGATAAAGTGCATTCAAGTCCACAGAGATTATTAACCTATTGGAAAAATGTAACTATGCATAAGTACAAAGCAATTCCAGTGTCTATACATTGAGTTTATTTAAGCTTTGACAGTTCAGTGTGAACAACATCTGTTATAAAAATTAATAATACATTAAGATTATCTAAAAAGATATGCTAGCTGACAATTTGAGATGGGAATTCAGTGGTATTCCAGCAATCTTGAAGATTACTGTTATCCTTATAACTGAGCTATTGCAAGATTTATTTAGAGTCAATAGTACAGAACTGACTAAGAGCTTAAGAGGTTGTTGCAAAAAGGAAGTTGACAGAGAACCATAAATGTTCATCCAGATTCATTAAAATGGCTTTGAAAACTTTAATTTAAAATGTTTAATAATAAAAACTATAAAGTGTTAAAATCTCCATCCACTGAGAAGAGTGAAAGGAAGTTTTGAGGTTGATAATATTTAATATGCTCAAGGTGGCCCAAAAACATGAACACCATATACACTGAAACTTACAGTTCCATTAAAATTGTTATATTAGAAAAATATTCCCATTGATTCAACAGCTCATTAATCCTGTTTCTGATAGTTAGTGGAAGCTACACTGGTGCAACTCAGTTGTGTATGCATGGATATTGGAAATTGGAGCTGAAATGTTACTCAATCAAATGCCAAAAGACACAAGTACCACATTACAGTGCTGTAAAAGCTCTACTGATTCTGGATAGTATTTGATGGGTCTTTTATTACTCAGAAACCAAAGCAAGCAAAACCAGAGTGCAGGTTATTCAGTTGAAATGAGAAGGGTGTATATGCACATAGTCTTAACATTTGTTAGGATCAAAATCTGAATGTGGGATAGCTGGTGCCTTCTAGTGACTTATGACAAGTGACTGTGGATTTTGGATGTTTTAATTACGTTTTATGTTACATGTTGTGAAAGAGAGTGATTTTCTCCCCTTTTGTTCCCACGTTCCTTATTCGTCTTTGCTCTTTGTTCCCTTCCACTTGCAAACTTCCTGGATATGTTTCATGATACAAGAGAATGTGTGTCTCAAATCACAAAGCCTGTTGATTTGGGATGGGATAGCAATATTGTTGGCAAGGTGTGTTACCCCACAGAATGGAACAAGTCCAATCACCAAGTGATTATTAAGCATCTCTGAAAAGATGAGATCACTAAGTAGGGAAATAGGTGATTAAAATCAAAGTGAAGTATGGTTGTTTTAGTTTTACTGCCTCAATATTTAAATATATGTATTTGATTAAAACTTGGCCTAAGATTTTTCCCTTTGGTGTCCACTCAGCCCTGGTGAGGTCACATCTGAAGTGCTGTGTCCAGTTTTGGGTTTCTCGGTGCAACAGAGACATTGGTCTCCTGGAGTGGGTCCAGCAGAGGGCTACAAGGATGATTGGGGGACTGCAACGTCTGTCTTATGAGGAAAGGCTGAGGGAGCTGGGCTTGTTCATCTTCAAAAAGAGAGGACTGAGAGGATCTCGTCAATGTGTATAACTATCTGAAGGAAGGGGGTCAAAAGGATGGATCCAGGCCATTATCAGTTTTGCCAAGCCATAGGGCAAGAGGCAATGGACAGAAACTGGTGCATGGGAAGTTCCACATGAATATGAAGAAGAACTTCTTTACTGTTCAGGTGACATTGGCTGGAACAGATTGTCCAAAGAGGCTGTAGAGTCTCCCTCACTGGAGATAGTTAAGAAACATCTGGACACAATCCTGTGCAAACTGCTCTAGGATGACCCAGGTTGAACAGAGGAGCTGGACAGTAAGGCCCATTGTGGTCCCTTCTAACCTTGCCCATTCTGTTATTCTGTGATTCTGTGTCCATGCATAGCAGTTCCAGGGTACAGACGCTGCTCCTCGTAAGGCATCCCAGGCAGTCTGTGGCTGCCTCTGTTCTGTGGGATCTGTTCAAGCTACAGAGTCACTTCAACCAATTAAAATGTAAATTAGAGATAATTTAATCCTGCTCCTGAAGTAGGAAAAACACCAGTAAAAGTGGTATCACAGTCTAGTAGTTGAAGGCAAAACAAGACACAAGGAATGAAAGGGTAAGCAGAATAATATATTCAAATGTAACTTAGTTTTTTGCACTTTTAAATGAAAGTTATAAGGTTTCTATTCCTCTGATAATTTTTAAATTAAATGGTGATTGAATGCTTTGTTTATGCTGCCCAGTTTAGCCATGAGTCACTTTAGGTAATTCCTGAGCCTTGTGTTAGACAGGCAACTAGACAAACCAAGTAGGTCCTCTCCAGTACATCTCTCATTAGTCTATTTCTCTTCCTGAAAGGAGGAGTGTCTTCAAATAGGCAAGAGCTCCTAGTGGAGTAAACACTACAGAAGGACAAAAACACTTGAGCTTCTTTCATCAATCACAGGCTAAGGGGAAGCGCTCTTGCTCTATGAACTAATTAGTACTTCAGAAATGATCTGTGCTATTCAAAAAAACACATTATAGCTTTGTATCTGATATAAAACCATCAATTCAGCTGCACAGAGATGGAAAATTGAATTTCTGAGAGGATTTTACCCCCACACACAACTTGGATAAAACATAAATATTTCAAATCTCTGTAGGAAAGGGCATGTGCCTCCAGCACCCAAAACCCTAGCATATCTCATCAAGAAATTCACATTCTTGAAGCCCCTGTTCCTAAGTAGTCCCTTGGACAGTAAAACATTAATTCACAAGATAGTTTGAAACCATGAAGGATTTGCTATAAAGTTCTGAAAACTGAACACATCTGATTTGTTGGACAAATGCCAAAAAGAAAAATGGTGCTTGCTCATTTAAATGGCAAAAGACAACCAAAAAGTTTATTGAAGTCAACAGAAAGACTTGAAAATATTGTCTATAAATGTTTTGCAGCATGGTTTTAGTATTTGTAAATTCCCGCTGTGGGTCTTTGTCTTTAACCATATCCAGGAGGCAAAATATTAAAATAGAAATAAATTCTATGAAGACGTTCTTGTGTAATTTCCATTCAAATTACATGGAACTCTGATTGCCCCCGGAATTTGCATCTGGTGAGAAAAAAACACCCTCATTTATGATTTAAAGTCTTCAAGTGCTACAAATTGCAGAGTAATTCATTACAAAGCTAGATGTGGTCTTCAACTGAAAAGCTCCTAGAATTTATTAAAGGAATCATTTTACCACATATGTCAAGAGAATTTTATTCTCTTTCATTCTATACTGATACATTATGTCCTCTTTCATTCTATGTTTTAGATACAACAACTATAGCACACAGACTCGGTGGCTTTTTTCATCCTGGAATTCCTGTAGAATAGTACTTTGCAAAGAAAATACGACACCTATTTCTTTTTTCTGTTGGTTTTTTTTTTTTTTTCATGAGAGGATGAAGCTTGGACTTAGAAGCGAGGGGAAAGAGGCTTGTTGTCAGGTGGTTATTTTTTCTCTCTTTCTACCTGCTCCCATGGAGATTAGTAATTTTATCCATCAATGAATCACTGAACAGGAGTTGAACCTCACAGTGCATAGTAGTAAATAAATTTAAAAAAAAAAATGCACACCAAGGTAGTAGAAACTAGTTTCTCTATTTTGTGAAGCTTCATGCTATACCAGGAGTGTAAGTAAATATAATTTTGTTGTCCTTATCTCCATATTACACACAAGTTGAGGGTTTGTCAATATTCTTCTAGGCTCTTTTGAATGTTTATCAGTCAGCATTGGCAGCTGTGACAGGATGACTGCTCACTGAATATCAAATGCAGCAACACAAAGCTGTCATTCTTCAGCCAGTTATTACTTTGATTATTTTATAGATAAGTTTTCTACGTGTATTTAGGTCAGACTTTCCACCACCTCTGAGTTCTAGGAGGATGTAAAATACTATGATGCAAATTGTATCTGTAAGTAGTACATGTAATATTAATCCTTCTAAATGGATCTTTGTCTTGAAAAGGCATTTGATAATTCCTCAATCTATCAAGATCTTACATATGCTACTGTTTATACTAATGCTTATAATTAATAAACTTTAAATATTTTTGATGAAAACTCATGCAGAATGTAATGGCATTCTTGGATTACTATATGTTCCTTTACACATCTACAAAAAAATCCAATTTGACTTTTATTAAACAGAAAACCTACACCTCACTGAATGCATAGAATGTCAAGGTTAGAGGTGAATAATTTCTCCAGGACTTGGAAATGCTTGCTTCACAATAACTTAGGAGCTGAATGAGGGTAGAGCAGGAAGAAAAACGCTTACTCTACAGAATTACAGATGTGAATTTAGAATAGAACTGTTTCCATACCATTATAAATTTTTGCATCTGAAGTGGTGTTCATTTCTGTGAATTCTCCACTGCTGAGAGGATGAATGAATATAACTCAGGAGCTTGAGATAAACTATGTTTGCTTTAAAGAAACTCTGATCACATTAAAAGGTTTTCTAATCATCCCACAGCATAAAAAGGTAATGATGGTATGGATGCAGTGCAGAAATTATCTGCCTTTTTAAAAAATTGAGTGTTTTTACTGATTACAAGATACACTCTTATAGTGTATCTTGAAGATGCAATTTCGTCAACCAGATAAAAAATATTAATTAATTAATTGATTACATTAATTTGGGAAGAGCATGGAAATGTTTTTAACATACTTTAATTTTCTTTTTCTTCATTCATTCCTTAAATAATGTACTTTAGTGGCAATAATGTAGACAATTAAGTTCCTTTTTTCTTAAAAAAGATCTGTTTACAAAAAAAAAAGATAGCTGTGGTTTCAGTGTCTGAGGAAATAAATTACTAAAGATTTCTAGGGAGTGAGAGAAACTCATCTTTTAAGATACATAGAAAAAGAAGATGGTATACAATGTTCCATACAGCTAATGGTATTCTTCTAGGGGTACCCTAAAATAGTTATCTAATTTAGCAAGTCATATTCATAATTTTTTTTTTTCGCTTTTCCTTCATTCTTTAGTCTCACTACTACTTTCCTTGGTTCTAATTGGCATTGTGGTTGTTTCTTAGTTAGGTAAAGGCTACCCTTACACTAATTTTTCATGAGTCTTCATGATGCTGGAACTCCACCAAATGAATACAGGAAGAAAAAAAACACGGATGAATGTACCTTTAAAGAAGATTCATTAACAATGTGAATAAATAGGCCTGCAAATAACTTTATAGCATTTACTCAATCCTAGCCTTGTTTAATTACCCCTTGAAATCTGTAAACTTAAGGCTGTTGCTTCGCTTACTTAGGCTTTTTCTTTTTAACCCAGCTTGTAGATTATTGATTGTTTTCAGATCTCTGTTGTTAAAATGGAAGAAGTTTAATTATTTCTTGATTTGCATGTAAAAACAACATCATTAATGACATTACAAAGAGGAAAACATCCTCACTCTTTAAAGTAACAAAGGTTTTGTAGCCCAGTCTCTAAAAAAAGTAATCCTGCATCTGCTTTGTTTTATCCTGTTTAGAATCTTTGTGCTTCCTAACTGATGTACCATTGCACACACTAGCAATTAAGAGAAAAACCAGGGCTGATGGAAACCATTGATTTTGGATCAAAACCAGTGAATTCCTTCAACTCTGTTCATATTTTTTGTTGTTATATTTATTCAGGAATCCGTTGAGTCATTTATGTAAGTATCTCCAAGAGTTTAGGGGATCTTTTAATAGGTAATTAATTGTGGTAAACTTCGTATTTAAAATGGATTATTCATTATCTCCCCACTCAGTCTTTTATCACCATAGGATGTAGGAGTCATAGTCATGGACTAGCACTTTTGTTAGACAAGCAGACCGTTAGAACTGCACATGGATCTTATCTGAAGCCAGAGCAGCCTAAATGCAAGCTGAAGGGGCATGAGCAGAGGGAACAAAGAGAACTTAAAGCTTATTAGGAAGCTTCACTGACAAATCATCATGAGTGTTATTTTCAAGCTTTTTATTAGAATTTGCATTGAGGGAAAGAATTTTGAGAGATGAAGAGTGGTTAGACCTTCTACATCTCAAGACATGGTCTCCCAAGTGTGAGAAATAGTGTCTGTAAGTACTTGAAATTTAACACATGAGCACTAGAGGCAGGCATAAGCAGAAGTGGGAGCCAGTAATGAGTGAAAGGTGATAATACATAGGGAGGGACATAGCTGTGAAGGTCTTTGGAAGTGAGGAAAGAAGCTTATGCTTGATTCATTGGAATGGGCCAAGCAGCAAAAAGAGAGTGAGAGGTACCAAAGCTTAAAAAGTGTTCTTCAGAGCAGCACTAAGAGTGGGATGAAGCTGTACTTATCATCAGACAACGGAGGTGACAAAAGTCTGAATGTTACCTGCCTCTGAATTTCCAAGTCCTTAGGGAGACCTGGCTCTTAAGGAGAAAAGGGATATCTAAATTACATCTCCTGCAAGGCAATGAAGGAAGGGAACATAAAGGCTTGGGGAAAAGATCTCTTGGAGGTAGGCATGAAGATTCATTGGGTTTTTTTCTGGTTCTTTGTTATTTTATTTTAACTGATCCAGAATAGTTTATTTGCGGTTAGTTCTGCAATAAAGAGGTTCAATTTGAAGTTTTTCATTACACAGAGTTGCTTTCATGAGCCAAATGACATTTTAATGGACAAGGTCATTAAATTAAATAAAGTTTGACTAAATAGAGAGTGCATTTTCACCAGGAAATCATTCCAATGAAAAGTCTTTAACTATCTTAAAGTGAATATTTTGTAGCAGTCGAATATCTGTCAGGGATTATCCAAAAATGTTTTTGAATGATTAAACATTTTGCATGCAAACAAGACTGGATCATTAATAAATTGATAATCAAAACCAGGTTGCATTTGCATACTGTTAGTAATGATTAAGCCATCAATATTTCAGAAAATATTCCTCAATCTGATTTTTTTTATTTCTGAATACTTCACCAAATGTCAGAAAAGTATACTTTCAAGAATGTTAAAATTCTAACTTGTGTCTGTGTTGTCCTTACCATTTTTTACTTCATTACTAACTTTTTTTCCTTTCAGCACATTGTGCTAACTGTAACCTAGCCTACAGAGAACAAATGCACAAATACCATGCTGTAAGTAAAATATCTCTGTATTACTTTTGCCTTTGTGCACTATCAAGGACCATAGTTAGAGAGAGTATTGTAAACCTTCTTCTAAGTGACTTTGGGTTGCTTTAGGAAATCTAGTTAAGATTTTGCAATAATAATAAATGTGGACTAATAAATTCTGTAGATAACTTTAAGAAAGCAAGAAATAACCTGAAGAAACTGGTAATGGTCTTCATTGAAGCTTCAAATCACAAAGTTTAGTTAGTCACTAGAATTTGCTATGAAGTATTAGTAACTACCACCTTTGCAGTCCTAATGTGTGACGGACTACTTGACTGGAAATATTTCTGATTCTGGGGCTCATCTCTCATAGAAACATATAATCATTCAAGTTGGAAAAGACCTTCAAGATCATCAAGTCCAACCATCAAACCAGTGCTACTAAGTCCACCACTAAACCATGCCTCTAAGCACCACATCTACATGTCTCAAAGACCTCCAGGGATGGTGACTTGACGACTTCCCTGCGTAGCCTGTTCCAGTGCTTGACAACTCTCTCAGTGAAGAATTTTTTTTTCCCTAATACCAAATCTATACCTCCACTGGCACAACTTGAGATTGTTTCCTCTCATCCTATCACTTGTTATCTGGGAGAAAGACCCCACCCCTCCACAATCTCCTTTCAGGTTATTGTAGAGAGCAATAATGGCCCCCCAAGCCTCCTTTTCTTCAGGTTAAACACCTCCAGCTTCCTCAGCTGCTCCTCCTAATACTCATGATCAAGACTCTTCACCAGCTTTGTTACCTTTCTCCGGACATACTCCAGCACTTCAGTGTCTTTCTTATAGTAAGGGGCCCAACACTTATCACAGGATTCGAGGTGCAACCTCATCTGTGCCAAGTACAGAGGAACAATCACTGCACTGGTCCTGTGGTCACAGGATGCCATTGGCCTTCTTGGCCACCTGGGCACACTGCTGGCTCATGTTGTCCAGCTGTTGTCCAGCATGCCCAGGGTCTTTTCCTCCATGCAGCTTTACAGCCACTCTGCCTCAAGTCTGTAGCACTGCCTGGGATTTATTGTGAGCAAAGTGCAGGACTTGGCACTTCGGCTTGTTGAATCCCACACAACTGGCCTCAGCCCATCCGTTTAGCCTGTCCAGATCTCTCTGTAGAGCCTTCCTGCTCTGCAGCAAATCAACATTCCCACCCCACACGATATTGCCTCTGAACTGACTGAGGGTACCCTCAATCCCTTCATCCACAACATTGATAAAGGCATTAAACAGAAATGGCCCAATACTGAGCCCCAGGGCACACTACTTGTGAACAGATGCCAGTTGGATTGAATTCTGTTCACCTCAACTTTTTGGACCTGGACATTCAGAAAGTTTTTTATTCTGCAAAGAGCACTCTCCTATGAGCATCCATTTTCTCCAGGAGAATGCTGTGGGAAACAGTGTCAAAGGCTTCACTGAAATCTTCACAAGTAACATCCATAGCCTTTTCCACTTATATCTAATAACACTTCCTGATGTACTATTACAACTTCTACATGGTTTAATTGACTTCCATATTCACTAGAAATTAAAAAGTGTGGGGATTTATGTTTTTCAGAGTGTTACCACTGTTTTGCATATACTTACTTCCTTCTTCATTAGTATCTGTTGTTTAGACAGCCTACTTTTCTCTTTTTTGAGAAGCATTTTTCAAGGATAATTGTTGTGTTCTTTATCTTTGGTGTCTTTGGATATTTGAACTAAACTTCTATAACAAGTGATAGACTTCATAAAACAATTCACCTACCATTTATTTGCCGATACTACTTTTCATGGGGATGATTTGAAACATGTTTGTCATTTCAATTGACTGATATTTTTCTAAAGATCAGTCTACTCATTCTGGGGGTAAATCATCACCCTGCAACTTACCCATAATAAACTTAAAAACGAGTTACCAGAATAGATTACATGCCAGATTTGGATTCAGGACTAGAGGTACCAAAAAGAAAAATAAACCATGACAGCACAGTACTGCTGATGAATTAATGTAAAGATCCTGCTCTGCCCCTTTCATACCTACCTTCTATTTAAAGATATGCTCTATGAGACTGAGATCTGAAGCACATGGTACAAGTATAGGTTAGTGGGTTATAGCCTTCAATTATGTGTGATGTCCTGGAGGACTAATGACAATCTACCACACAGATGCCTGCAGAGATCATTATTTTCCCTTTTCAAAGATGAATTATCTCTAGCATGATGAAATACCTCATCTAGCATACAGAAATTATTAATTCAGTTTAAAAATTAAAAATCATGAAACAAAGATATTCTGCTTTTTTCTCAGTCACTGTTTTATTGTGTTTCTCTATGATTGATTGTTTCGCATAAAGATTGGATTAACATATGTGAAAATATTAACTGGAATATGTTCATGAAGTGCTTTCAGTAGGGCCTCTTCATCTCAATTACATGAGACACTGGTGCAGGGGATCTTTCGTATTACTGTTGCTAAATGAAGTAGGTGAAGCCTTAGGCAACACAGTGCCACAGAATTACCTGATGTGACTATATCCTAAAGCAATGCATGCCCTGCTACATCTTTTGACTAAATTGTTTCATGAATATGCAAAATGCGGTTAAATTGTGGTGAATTCAAGATTATTTACAATTCAAATACCATCACCCAAATACATATTAAAATTAATGACTTTTGGATAAATGAGAATGAATAGGAAATAATTCTGCTTTAAAAATAATAATCATACATCAATACTTGATGTCTTTTTCTTTTGAAAATAAGTAGCTTCATTTACAGTTAGAATAAAAAGAATACCTCACTAGTTATTTGTACTAAATGGCCTTTTATCAGAGCTTATATTTATGCCTACAAATAATTTCATGTTGCTTTTCTGTTTGTCAGCATGACTTTAATCAGAACTATTTTATGCAGAATGAAGTTTTGCACATACTGGTCAACACCTTGGCACAAAGGTATGACACATGACTAGAATGGCTGTACTAACTGCCAAAAATTCATAAGACAGATATCGACCAAAAAAGAAAACGTATATGTTTCACCACATTTCTTTGAGTGTATTCTTTGGGGGGATGGATGAAGCTCTAAATGATGGAAAAAAACCCACATGAAATCAGGAATTTTCTGAAGATATGACTTCAAAATGAACACTTACACTCAACACTGAAATAGCACAACCCATCTACCATATGTGGTTCTGCTTTTCATATATCAGTTTATTCTACATGTGGTTTTGTGATGGTTAAAATGACAAATCACTGACTACCAACTGTGAAAAATGGTTAATTTCCATGTCAAGTCAGACAATTTAACATGTAATATGGTCCAGCAGAACAGAGACTTCTGTAAAATACCCTAAGTAGGAAAGAAATGACTGAAAAAGTCAGTTTAGTTATACAGACATGTTCATAAATAACTTAGAATCACTGAGAAGCATGAAAAGAGGGGGTTTTTTTAGCAAATACACCATGTTCTGCTTTTAAAATTCCAGTTCATGATGGATTAAGCACATTTCTTGAATCACTCAGGTAAAAAATTCAAGAACAGGACTTAAGTGAAATAAGAGGATCCTCCATTTCTCTTGTCATTAACAATGAACTTTAATTTTGGCTTTACTGGCAACTAAAAAAGGGTCAGATTTTTGTACGTAATATAATCTACAAAATCTCATTACTTCATAATGGTTTGGTCAGACTTTTTAGAGAGATCAGAAATGGCAGAAAGAGTCATTTCCATTTAAACATTGATGGAAGTCAGCCTGTGCTCTTGCTCTGTTTTCTCTCCCCTGGGGCTGCCTGCCTGTCTAGGCTGCTGGTTCCCAGTGCCACTGGCTGCCAGAGGAAGGCAGCTCACATGCAAACTGTATTCTGAAGTAGTTACATGGAATCAGGCACCTGGGAATAAACTGTAAATCTCTGTTTCTCCTACAGCAAATTGTTCAGAAATCTCCTTTTTTAAAAATCCCATATTTGTGTTGCCTTAGTCTAATGCTATTAGGCCACACTGCCCATCTATGCTCCTGTTATGAGTTTGGGTAGACTACCATGTATATCAAGACTTCCCTACTGTGTATATTAATTCTTTTGCTGCCTATATTTAAAAAAAAAAAATTCAATTCTACCTTAACAGTATTAAAAAATAATAAACTATCAACAACATTGACTGAATACGTCAAAAGTGAATTTCCTCAGGGCACCTGAAAGCAAGTGACACTTTACATTAATTTCTGATTGTTGTAAAGTTTCCTACTCTGCTCTGTCACAGATTTTTGACGTTCATGCTCTTGCTCTGGTTATAGGAGTTAAATACACTTGCAGCCTAACAAATCTTCCTTGGTGACCTTAGTCCAATTGTTAGGGTTGAAGTAAAGACCATTTATCTCTCAGGAGTGATTAGAAACATACCTTCTACCAAGTCCTTTTCCTAACACGAAAATATTTCTGATTCAAGTTTTGTTAGTTCAATTTTTAAAAAAAAGCAAACAGTGAAGGGTAAATGATGGAGAAATAATAGTTTATGAAACCACTACCCACCATCTCCAGATTTTTTCTTCAGCTGAATACACCAGAGTGGCCCTGAACTGTGACTATACTCAAGACTTAGGGTGAACAGATTGGCACTAAAATTCATTGAAATTAACTGTAAAAAATTACTAATTCATATTCTGCCATGCTACCTTCACAGCCTTCACATTGTCCTGAGGAAAAAGAGTGTTTGTGCATTTGTATGGTTATATTTTCCTTCTACACATGCCAACTAGAATCTAAGGCTGACCTCCTGAAGTATGTTTCATAGTATAAAGTCAAGATCATTCTGTTCATATTAAAATTAAAGTCGCAAAAAATTTTCTGCTTATCACCTTGGTAAGCCTTGAAAATGTTTGGCTTTCCAACAGTTCCTATGAAAAATGTGTATATGATGAAAATATTTTTTAAGGAAATAAATTAAACAAAGCATTTAAATTATTTATTTAAAGGCAGAAAGAAACTCTCCCATCTCACTTTTTCACAGAAAGAGAAGGTGTTCGATTAAATTTTGTATTTCATGCACCAAAAAGGATGCTTTCAGTAATCCAAATCTTTGATCAGCTAGAATCTGACTGGAGACCATGCAGTCCTTGGAGATAGAAATAAATGAAATGTCTCCAAACAACTGAAAATCAACTTAGTCACTTAGGGAAGTGATAAACCAGGTTTTGAATTTGATTTTGCTCATGATAAAAGTGCTCTACTAATCTTTAAAAAAAATTGCAGGACATAGAGAAAACTCAAGCCCTCGGTAGGTCATATCAAAAAGCAACAGGCATAACACATTGTGAGGCTGAATGATTATGTTACTCAGAAAATGTGCTGTAGTCAGACTTTTGTGATATAATAAATTGATATGTAAGTGGTTACTTTCTAATGCTAATTTCTCTGATCTCAAGTCAGTTTTATACACAAAATGTGAACTGTGAGTATTGTGCTCCTGTTGTTAGGTTTCTCTTTGCAGTTCATGTCTATATTTTGTTGCTTTTAGAGTGGAAATATGTTCAATTTCATACTAAATGAATAGAAAGTAGTTCCATCAATGTGTGATAGTGTGATTCAGGACACTACTGAGAATAAATAAGGGAATAAAATAAGGAGGCATTTTGGCTATTTTTTTATGGTGAAAAAATATGAAAGCGATGGAACAAACACAGATTCTTTGTTGTGTTTGTTTTGTTTTGTTTTGTTTTTCATTTCCTTGATAGTCCTATCACAGAACAGTGTGTGTTCCTTCAAAACACTTGAACAAAAGAGGATCAGAAACTTGTGCCATTACATCTTTCGACAGTATTTTGTCCAAATGTTGTCTGAGGAAATAATGTATGTAGTAGTAAAATCTTAAGGCACCAGCATAGGGAAAGGATTTTAGGTGAGTAAATTTATGTATTCTACTCAAGTTATCAACACAGCTCCTTCAGTCTTGGAAACAAAGCAGATGTCTCCTGATGCTAGTCTAGTGACTATCAGAGCTTGATCTGTAGCTTTGCAAGTTTTCAAGATGACCAGCAGGGGTAGGGCGCTGTCAGCATAGTTTTCAGTCTTTGTTCGGAGGGGAATGGGAATTGCAGAGATAACAGTGGTTAAGTGTTAAAACCAGAACTGCTCATTTAGCCATCATTATGCTAATTTGAAATTAGCTGAAAGCAGTAAAACTGAACGCACTATAGAGAGACTATTCTTGGCCTTCTGACCTTGTAAATAATACTCAAGGACTTGGATGCACCAGTAGTTGTGACTGGGTTAGACGAGAAATCAGATTTGGTTATGTACTGCTCTCAACTTCAGAATGTGTCCACAAAGTTTAGGTTAGTGCACCACAGCAAGTAACTTGATGTAATACCTGAGGTAGTTTTAGTTGCTTACTTGTCCCCTTTAAAACTTTACTCCCACTGTGGACTACTCTTTTCATTCCAGGGTAAGCATTCAATACTCTGAATTACTTTTTATGTGTTTATCATCAGAACCCTGAGGACAAAAGGATGCAAGGGAGTGTGCAGTGATATAAACCAGTAGAGATCAACATGAAGCCATGTCTGACCTGACAAACCCTCGTGAGAGTCAGTACTAATTTTCATTATGTCATGCCAAAATGAAAAGACTCTGCAACTTTAAGCCCCACATTATTCCCTGTGCAAGTTTCCTGGGGCAGCATCAAGAAGTGTGAGGCAAACGCTATCCAAACACTTAGACAAGGGGAATGCTTACTTTTGCACCTTTGTCTGGAGGGGTGTACAGGAGTGAAATATAGTAAAAAATGGGAACTGAACAGGTTTGAGGAAAGCATTTTCATTTATATACATCAAAAAGTAATTATATTTACCTTCACAGTAAAGACAAACTCATTAGCCCAGTTTTCACCTCTTCTTATATATTTACATTTTGAAGGTACTTTGAGACGTGTAGAGGTTGAAATATTTTTAACCTCCAGCTATGACTCTCCTACTGTATTCAAAGAATGTTTCATACAAATCTGTCTATTTGATAATCTCAAAAAGGAAGAGCATCTTATCTTCTTTAAAGAAATGAAAGTATCTGAAGCACAGATGAGCAAAATTACCTCTAAAGGTTAGATGACCTCTCAAAATCCAGGTTAGATAGTGGGGAATAGACTACAACTCCAGTGTTCTGACTCATGTACCATTACATTCCAATGTATTTCTCTGTTCTCTTCCTACTGGTTCTCTGTGATATGCTTTCACTGAATGGGAGCTGTAAACTAGTACAAAGCTTTTAATTTGTATAACCTTTTCCCAGTTATAGTACAAAGATTTGTCAAGCATCCTACCATGTCTTCCACTGAAAGAGTTCGTAACAGTAGTTTTATGTTTGTAATATGAAAGTTTAAAAATAATTCTTCATGGTAATTCAGCAACCAGGGATGATAAACAAATAAAAGAATTATGAGGTACATGTTCTGTCACCAGTAGAAACAAGCAAGTGAACAGTATGATTTGTCACTATACTATTGGCACTTGGGTAAATAATGCCTTGGGGACAATCCCTTAGGGATCAATTAAAAATGTGCCCTATATTATCAAATGAAGCACTAATGATGAGCTCAAGCTCCTTCAGCCATGGTATGCAGCCTAATGAAAAGCAAAATAGGAAATGTAGCTGATACAAGAGTTTTTGTGCTTAAGTCCTCTACATTCAAGTAAAGTGAGAGGCAAAAAGAAAATACACTAAGGACTAGATTCATTAGAAGGACTAAATGCCTCTTTAGGCAAGTATTTCCAAGAAAAGGTACTTTGCTGCAGATTCACTGGAAGAGAAGATTTTCTTTGGGCTAGGAGAGAACCCAGCACTCAGAGTGAAAGGAAAAATTACATAAGAGTTAGACACTTCTAGTTTCCTTTTGGCATTGGATGTTTCCCAGATAGGTATTGAGTATGCTGGTGTCTCTGAATGCTGTTCTTCAGCAGGTATCCCTTACAATGGCATTATTCTGCACCTAGAAACATGTTCATTTCTAAATAAAATAGCTAAGGAAGAAGAAAAGAGACACCTAATGAAAGGAACTTTGTCACATGGAGGAATAGACTCACAAAGGGATAAAGAAATATAATCTAGAGAAAGATAATACTTAAAAAATGCATGTGGCATGTAGTATTTAAAAAGTAGAGCTACTATAGTGAGAAAGAATAGGATGAAGTCAAGATTTAGAGAATTCCTGAAATTTTGCTGAAAAAAGTACAGACTAACAGTGAGGGGAAACCTGAGCTAGAGGGAAGACTTTCTGTATTGGAAAGGATGAAGAGACTACGAAATAATTATGTAAACCATGTTGTTTTTTAAGGACTTAATGATAAAGAGCAATAGTGAGAAAAAATTAAGAGGGCCTGAGATCAAAGGGTGAGTTTTTAAGAGGAGAGAGAGAACATTTAGGTGACATGATGCTGGGTCATATGTGATGTGTCAAACTGTATCTGTAGTCTCATGACACATACATATAGCAGACCTAAATCAGCAAAACAGCCTTCTGTCTGGGACTTAGTACGTGATCAGCTTGTCTTCGTCTGGAGTGACCATATTTGAATAAGAGATTACTTTGGTCATTAGAGAATCATTTCTGTGAATCATTTCTGTTTATCATGTTATCTCCACTACTGTTCTTTTGGATTTTAGTCCACCATGAGAATGGGAAGAATACAAACAAAGGAAGACTGGGGAAAGTTTAGACCTATGTAAGTGACACAGTGCTGTTGTGTTGGTAAATATAAACACACAGTCATAACTATGTACAGAATTTCAACATTATGTAAATAAATCCGGATAAGCACAGAAGATCAGGCATGGTTTGTTTTTCTAGAGGCTGATGAACTCCTGATGGAATAAAGTGCAGCTGAGAATTTATAGGGACTTGTGCAGCTATGGAAAGCAAGAAAGTAATCAAGACTTTGAGTATAGAGAGAACATTTGTCAAACTGACAGTACTGGAAACTGGCATAAGCTCTGTACTCAAGCAACAAATATGGTGTGAGGACCAGCAGCATAAACTTCCCCATAATTACATCCCTAAGAAATGGAAAGTAAAGTGAGTAGAAGAAGAGATTCAGACTCTAAACCCATTCCCATTTTTTTCTTTTTTTTTTTTTTTTTATTGCTATCCAAACAAACACTTACCTAACTAATAGATCTCACAGTTTAAAAATGTTCAAACTGGAAAACAGACTTACAATATACTTTAGTTTCATAGAGGCTCTAACAATTAAATTAATGAGTTTAGTGTTTGTTGATTTCAGCCACATTTGAACTACTGACCCAGATAGGAGAAGATTAATTTACAATCAAACTTTTTCAAATAGTGTAGAACATGGAGATTTAATCAATCATATTTTTCGTAACTAAAACAAAACAACAGTGCTGACATTTAATTAGCTCAATGAAATTATTTTTTATTTTCTGAATTCAACAGTTGTTTTCTGGATGTTTATCCTAGCAGTAAATCCCTATTTCAAATTTAGCCAGTAGGGATTTAATTTTTTTTCCTCCTTAGTCCCTCCTATTATTACAAGGATAAAAATATACAGAGATAAGGGGTAGGAAAGAGCATTCCTGTGTAATAATTTAATTATTTACTAAAATTGTTTCATTATCAAATAATTATAAAATAATAAACATAAAAGAGATGTTCCAAAGAAGTTTTTCAAAAAGTTACCATGCAAAAATTAGAAAATACAAAAAATCCTACAACTATGCTACCATTCATAATCATCAGAGTATGCTCTTTTTAAAGTCTACTTAAAATACTGGGTCCCAATTGATTCTTACTTCAACTCTGTTTTGCCATATGCTGTGTTTGCATTTTTGGGTACATCACAACTGTACCATACTGTTCTCAGCCAGAGCATGACTCAGATTTATAAGTTTTCCCAAAATTTGCAGACATTTCAGACATTTCCCATGCAAAAGACATTGCTAAAAAATGTAGAGTTTGGCTGAGAGTAACTGTTCTGTATGAGAGCAAAGTGTCTGAGTCCAAAAGAGGCTTTAGAGCATTCGGGAAATTGTGATGGATTTAGGTCTGAATTTTTAGATGAGAAGAGAGGATCACACTCTATGCAAGTGCTGCAATAAATGGAGGACAACTGCAAAGCCCAAATTGTGAACTGCTTTATCCTAAACAGACAACAAATACAGAAGGAATGTGAACAATGAGAAGAATTGATCTGCCTTGTATAATTAAAACAAATAAAAATAAGGAACAGTTGAGTGGAACAAAGTACATTCCTGAAAAACAGGAAATAGACTAAGAAACCTAAGATATAACATAGAAAACAGTCATGGTGAAAATATAATCACTCTTTCCAAAAGAATAATCACAAGAGAGCAATAAACCTCTTTAATCCCCCACTAATTTTCACAGATCTATGCTTCCCATGGAAACAGAGACATAAAGTCTGCTAACATTAGATGTATAAAAATCATCAAAAGCATAAAAGGTCACACAAAGTTCCAGAAGAAGCTTGAAGCTTTACCTTCATGTTAGTAAGAGAAAAAAATCAGCTTAATTCTTTCACGGCAGTGACTTAGAAAGAAGATTTTAAAACCAGTCCCCAAAAAGTAAAGATGATATTCAAAGGCAGGATGTCGTTTTCAAAATCAGATTCGAACAGGATTACTTAATTAAAAGAGACAAATTAAACATAGGAAATAGTACAGCTGG
>VXAY01002458.1:224230-237776 GCA_013399855.1 Oxyruncus cristatus | reverse complement strand
AAAAAAAAATAGAAAAAAGAAAGATGAAAAACTTCTCAGTAAATGTTGGCATCAAACAAGAAAAAAAGTGGGGATTTGGAAAATAATTTCTTAAAGACATGTGGGCTATAATTTTAGCAGCAGAAATTCCATTAAGTATAGACAGAAAGAAAGAGAAAGCTTGTTATCAAATATTAGCTTTGAAGTATGGGTCTATGACAAAGGTACTGCAGTGGATGAAAGCCAACAATATTCAAGGCTTAATAATTTAGCATTTCTCTCCAAGGCACTCTCTAAAGTTGTATCAATCAAAACAAAAACGCATTTAGAAATAGGGTACATATGCAGAGAAAAAGACCATGAAAGAAGTCTGAATATAGAAAAGCTGGAAAAACTGCTGTCCAATTCACCTAAACAGAAGCTTTCATTAAATATTTGCCGAATGTGTGCAACTAAGCTTATGGGCAGTGTGATGACAATATGCAGCCTTTGTTATTTTTCATTTTATTTTTCCTGAAGGATTAGGTAATGGGAAAGAAATAACAACATTGAAATACAAGAACTGCAGTGCATAAGGTTGAAGGTTTCACTGGGTTCAGTGGGTCCTGGGGGAATCAACTGCAGGGCAATTAAGGTGTAAAGTGATTACAATTCCCCTTATTTTTCATTTTATTGGGAAAAAGCATTTTTATTTCTCAACTCAGAGCTGCATAGCATGGATGATGATGTCCCATCAGACTGTCCTGACAAAGTCACAAGGCACTGGAAATCTTGCAGCTGAACTTCAGGCTGTCTCACACTAATGATTTTCCTTTTCCAAAACATTTTAAAAACAAGAAAAAGCACTACTGCTACACTTTCTAGGCTAATTTGTACAAAGCCATTGAATAGAAACAGACAAGAACATTTTTTCCAAGCCCTAGCTGATAATTACATTTTTAATGAATGGCTGTGAATGCTGAAAATTTCTAAAAATCAGGCTCTTTGTCCCAAACAGCAAACTGTTCAACCAAGAATTTTCTGTGCATGAAACACTTTTCTGTCCATCCTGCAATAAGAAAGACCATAACTTTGTTTGTTTGCCCCACTGTGGTTTGTTTATTTTCTCCTATTTTCTACTCCTACACTTTTCTGCTCTATTCCCATTTCTCCTTCTTCTATAGTGCTATTCTTGGTGGAAGGTCTTTTCAGGCATCCTCCTAAGTATACCCTATTCTGCTGAACACAGCCACTAGTGGTAGTGATTTCTTTTGGTTTCTATCTTCTCCCCAACAGCATGAGTAAAAAAATTCTAAGACAAGAGTCTTAGCAGACAGGCTGTTTTTTCTACTCCTCAGAGCATTCTGTCACATACCAATTTGATCACAGAAGTACACAAAATGATCACACAAATTTAGGAAAATCTATTTTGAACCCCTATCCCAAAAGATCTAATTGCAGTTGCCTGGGTAAACTATAGAGACCCCATAATGCTTGTCACAAGGCAATCATCACCCTTTCTCCTCCCCTTACTCCTAAAAAGGTATTTAATTTAGCAGATCTGTCACTCATGTAACAGCATGTGCCAACTTCTATAAGCTTTGAAAATCTGAAGCCAAAAATCTGTAGTCAGATAGGATACTCTGTTATTACATTGACCTGTTATTTATTCACAAATATTCCCCATCTGCATTATCATATCTTCACCAGTAAACCAAGTGAGGAGATTTTAGGTTTTATTCCTACTTGGCATAGAGTAAAGTGGTATTCCAGGAAACACTTTCAGCATGCTCAAATAAGGCAGTAAAAACCCTTCTTTCTTGACCATGTATCAGTCATATCTTCCTAGATGTACATGAAGGACACATCAAAATCTTTCAGGATAAAAGAAAAGAGTGAAGAGCTAAATTTTTTTTTAGTTTGACAGCATGTTGACATGGTCCAGACTCCTCTTTGCCAGCATGATGGGAAATGGAACTACAGAGGGAAAGATTTAAGGGAAGGAAGTTGAGGTCAAACCTTGTGCTATCAAAGACCTCAAATGTAAAAAAAGATGTAGCTCCATGCAGCCTGAATAGAAAGAGAATGAGATTTAAAAAAACTGTACTTGAAAAAAAAAAAAAAAGGCTTAATAATAGATCTTTTTTTTAAATGGACTCTCTTCAAGTTCACTTTTTAGGGAGTTGGCATCTTACCAGTCCCTGGAGCTGGACTTGCACACAGATAGTTACTGCGTAATCTAGCGCAAGGCAGTTTTAAAGAGACTTATGTGGAACATGTTCCAAGTTTGAAGAGATTATTGTTTCATAAATAATTTAAAAATACACAAGTAGCTCATCTGTACAAATTGAAAGTTTCCACCAATACGTTGTTATTACTTTCTTTATGTTCATTTCAGATCATTAATTAGGCATTTATTTCACTTCCCCTTTCTCACTTTCAGTAGTTATCCCAGCACCAAGAGCAGATTATGGAGATGTCTGTAGACACCATATGATCAAGCCCTGTGAGCTGCCTTTTCAAGTCTTGCAATCAGGGATCTATAACACTCATTTAATTAGAGCTGGAATGTAGAAGTTAGACCCTGCCTGGAAATCTGGACTCGAGTTTTACACCCAAGACTTTGTGCTCTGTAGGTGCAAGGCAGATATAGTTGCAGAGCCACCGATGGTCAGACTGTCTGCATACACTGCAACATGCTAGTGGAGCTTACTAGTTGCTTACACGAAAGGATGCTGCCTACTCATACTGGCAAGTAATATCTTCTCTTTGAGAAAGACCAGGACATCTGCCCTACAACTCCTGCTGGAATGGCAACAGGGCAGTAATACCTCTTACTGGGCAGGTACCCACCTTTCTAGTAGGCACAGCTCCACACCCTTAAATTCTCTGATTTCTAGTCTATGATAGACATCTGATTTCATCAGTTCCTAGCTGTAAGCAGAATAAAAACAGGTCTCCATACCAGATTCAGTGAAGGTCAGTGCTTCTACGGAATCAAACTGAACCATTTTTGCATTTAAAGAAAAAAAGACAAAAGAAAAGAGAAAAAAAAAGCTTCTGGATCAAAGTGAAGCAACCTAAGGACAACCCTCCTAAGGAAACCCAACTCTGCTCAGCTGGGTTTGCTGAAACAGAGTTTTACAGATAGGAAGAAGGATGGTTCAGCAGCAGTGTCAGAAGGTGCCTTGCCAGGTCATTGCTGTCAGTTACAAGAGAACAAGCAATACTGCCTCAAGTTCAAAACATGGAGAGTGCTGAGGAATGCCTACAGGTATTTAAGGCAGAGCAGCTCAGCATGATATTGTCCTCAAATACTACAAGCATTCCCTGTGTCTAACAAAAATTGTTGTTTGTAAAGTACACCTGAACGTTGTTTTCAAGTTTAGTGCTGGGGAAAATAGATTTTTCTGCATCTAATCTGTCACTTTTAAAAATATTGTTCTGTTATCTCTTAATACAGGGATTTAGAATTTTTTTGTGGATACTTGTTCGTCTATATTCAGATGGCCAGGTTTAAATGTATTTTAAATTCTTATTAACAGATTATTCTCAAGAAGATCGTTGTGTACTATTTTAAGGAAATTGCTAATTGCGTTGGAATGTTTGACTATCTAATATCTTCAACAGGCAAACTTGCTTTGATAGCTTTGCCTTCTTGGGGAAATATGTAGTGCAATCCCTATATGCAACTCCACTTGCAGAAGCAGTATTAGCTGTCACACCTCCTGAAGCTGTCGTGATGACTGCTGATGGAAGAAAATGGGTAAAAGTCTGAGCCACTTTTCTCACCCTCATTAAACTTTCTCTTCAGCAGCATGTGGCACTGCAGGTAATGAGTTCCATCTGTGTGTCACCAGTCTCACCTACAGAGAAAAAGCATTCAGATGTTGGAGGTAAAAACTGACTTCAGAGAAGCCAAAGTTTGCAGCTAAAAATAAGCTTTTACTTTCAGAGTTCTGCAGAACTCCCAGATATTCCAATTACTTTTCCATGTTTGGTACTCAGAAAAAGCTTTTAGCAATACTGTTATCAGATGATCCAGCTATCTGGTAAAACTAAGTGCTGATAATTAACAATCAGCAATAGTTTTCTTTAACTTTTGAATTCTTCAATTTATGAGTTCAAAAAGTAGCAAATTATCTCAAGCTTATATTTGTCTATAACAAATATTTAATATTAAAATTAAGAAAGTAGGTAATAGTCAACCTTAGTTAATGATGAACTGCTGACACTGTTCTGGAGATAAAACCCTAGAGCGACCCAGACCCTGACCTGGCTAATATGAGTTGTTTAAGAAAGTTAATGTTTCTAACTGCAATTGCTAACAACTCTGTACATTAGTGCACAACTGCTGTACTAACGCAGTAGAACCATCTAAAAATGAAAGAATGACCACCTTTCACATCAACATTTCTGCATTTCCCATTGCATCCTTCCAGAAGAGGTGAAGAAAACTGGAATGTTTGTCAAAGCAAACTTTCACATCATATGTTGTAAAACACAAACCATCATAGCAGAGTGATATATCTAGTCAACATCTGTAGCAATGTTTTTACTGAAATTTTTTATCCTTTTTCCTAATTTTGCAAACTAGGGGAGAATTTGATCTCACACTCAGATTTGCAGTGAGATTTGCCTAAATCTAGTCAATTATGGATTGAAACAAATTTTTCATTTGCACAATTCCATATTATTGTCTGCTGTTAATAAAAAGTTTAAAGACTGTCCCATAGACCTTTATTTTTTACCCAGTGTGCAGCTGAAAAAGAGAAGGCTAAATAAGCCAACCTTCAGACACAGGGAAGCTCGTGCCAAGAGCTCGCCTTTTTCAATCAAATTTCACTCCCTTTGTTCCAGCAGATCTCTTACTCACTTGAAATTGAAATTTTGACGAAGGACTAGAATATTTAATCTGTGTGTCAAACAGTGGAATAAAGCATGCTGTTTTCCCTGACATTTCAAGAGCTTTATCTGTATATATTTTGATGACCTCCAGTATCACCAGGCTAGATTTTTTCTTATTCTTGTTTTCTTACCAGGATTTTCTCACTGATAACTTTTGATCAAGTTTGCATAATAGAGTGCTCATGCATTGTAAACTGTGTTGTATATTCTGATAACTTTCAGAAGCCTAATTTTTCATATTCAGCAAGCTTTGAAGTCTTTCAGAGATAACCAAGTAGTCATTGAAACTTTTAATGTCGTACCTAATGCTGCAAGGAGAGTCCATAAATTCATTTCTCTGATCAATAATAACAGGGTACAAAACTCCTACAGCTTATTTCACCAAGGTGCTTATTTAGGTAGCTTTGGCAGAACCTGGTAAGTCACTGGATATAGAGGTAGCTTTCCAATTAGTTAAATATATAGTAATAGCAACCCTAGATATAAATTTTAATAACGTGTGCTTTAAGTGGATAATATCTCACAGAAGACTTTGGTACACATAATGTTTAGATGCTGCTACGGAGGGCTTCCAAAATACTCATTTTCACAGCCCAAACAACCTCAGAAATTGTGGGGTTTGTTGCAACATAGCTAATCTTGTCTTTTGCCTGTGAAATAAATGTGTATCCCCTGCTGTGTTGGCATATCTCTAACTGCTAACAAATTAGTTAAACATAACTTGTATAAATTACATCTCACTTTAGCTACAAATATAAGCACATGACTTTATTTAACCTGTTGTAATTGACTGCATGTTTCTAACAAAGATATAATTTCAAGTTCTTCAATTACTCTGAAACATTATCTTTGAAGATCTCAGCCTGAAACCCATGATTTTTTTCAGAAATGTTTGAACAAGCAACATCTTTACTGGTATTTCTTCTTTTATCATAGTCAATGCATCTCTGCTTATCAGCACAGAAACACATAGCTTAAAAACACATACACGCAGATAACACTTCACTCACTATTTTTCCTATGTTGATAAGAAAAGAAAGCAATTTTAGTGGGATTTAGATACATACTGAAAAGCCAAAAAGAGCTGATAAAAAAAAAAATGTGTTAGTATGTAATAAGACTGTGAAAATAGCAATGCCAGGTCCACTTCATACCAGGGGCTGACTGTTCCTTTTTTTCTTGTTCTGTTTGTAGTTTCTTTTTTTTTTAAAAAAAAAGATATTCCATTGTTATAAGCATATGGGTCAGATCAGACAGTTACAGACTTTAAAGCCTCACCTTTAGCATGTGTAGACATCTCATGAAGAATTAGGAGTTAGAAAGTCTCTTTTTATTACAACATTTGAATAATTTTTGAAGATGTAAACTATCAACCAAACCTTGTTGATGTCTTACCAAACCCATCATTTTAGCAGGTTTATTTTTTACTTGATTTTTTACCTCTTGGATGGAAATTGCTTCCCATCTGTGTTCATCTCAGATTAAAATTTTCAACAAACTTCAGACACTCTCAGTTCCTTCTCTGAGAGTGAAGCTAAAGAAAGCCAGGAGTCTTCATAGTCTAAATGATTTCCAATCATTTTTCCATAGAGGAGATTTAGTGGATCAAAAGAGGCTGAAATTTTACTATATGCAATGTGCTATTTTCTGATCTACCAAAAAGTCTTAGTCAAAGCACAAATTTACAGCTTGAATAGTCACTATAAGAACAACGGGATTTGTAGCCAAAACCTCCAAATACTCCTCAGTGAGACAAAGTTAATTTATTACTGATTAGACTTGATTTAATACTAGATTTATAGTATCCATTTTACCAGTATTGTCTATCCCCTTATTTTGGTATATTTTTGCAATGTTTATATCAAAACATATTAAAAAAGTCCATGCAAACACGAGTGATCCTGTTTTTATTACTAACTCATTGAAAAAGAAGCATAATAATATAAACATAAATGTCTCAAAAATACCTCTGTGTGTGCATGTTTGTGCTTGTCTTGAGACCAGCCCACTTGTGATTTTTCCAAGCTGACCATTAGTTGAGCCCTGAAGGTACTATCACAGTATAAAAAATTACAGAGCAATAATGCAATGTGTAGTTTATGTATTAATAATTGCTTTTTAAAACCCATGTTGGTAATTCCATGCTAATTTTCATCAAAAATATATTAGGGACTGTTTTTGCTGGCTAATATAATGCACAAGAAACTATTCTGTTGTGGCTTTTTACCTTTGTAGTCCATTTCACTGGCATCTTTCCTTTTCACATCAGTGTTTCTGGACTTTCAGGAAGTTATCATATATGAACCCGCATTCCTTTGTTCAAAAAGCTTTGAAACCACTTCATTTATAATTATATTTTTATGTCCAATGAACATATCTATGTCATATTGGTTAATCATACTTTTTTCTTAGTAAAGAGCAGGAATAATTAAATGCCTATTTATTTTCAAAGAGCAGTTCTTATTGTGCTCAACCCATCCTGCACTAAAAAGGTAGCAAATATTGTTAAATAATCATAACACCAAAAAATTTCACAGATTCTAGATAATACTCTTTTTCTTCCATTGACAAAAAATTGTCATCAGAAGTAAATAACGAAGAAAGCTGGATATTTTTCAGTTAATTATTGTTTAGATGGTTGATAGTAAAATTGTTTGTGTGAATCAAACTTTTTTCAATAATGTTAAACAGATGAGTTTAGAATAAAATTTAATATTAAGATAAGAGAATTTTATGCTAGAATAACATATTTATCAATGATGACCCATGTTCTTTTTTTTGGCTTGGTTGAATTATCCTAAGGATCTTTTAAATTGCATGATTTTTCTAAACCCCTGTTTAATTTCTTCTACATTTCAAATCTTCATAGGTGCATTGGTTTAAAAGTTTCAATTCTTAGAAGAATTTCGCACATTATAGTGACGATTCCAAAATTCTAAACGTTGTTTTGTTCAGGATTGAGTCTGTACCCCTTATAAGACATCACAGGGGCACTAGCCCATTTGATCTCACTTCTATATCAAATACCATGAAGTTTTGGGAAGCTGGGTCTGGAATACCGATTCAGGAATTACTTTAGATTTGAAATGTGTCTGACCTCGAAGCATAGCTCAAAAGCATTTTTAAACAGATATTAAAGTTCACCCATCTCCTTGTAGCTGGTATGATGGAACACAGAAATATTATAAAAGCAATAAAGCAGAACATTCATGGCATTAACTTCAATTCATGGCATTAACTTCAATTTTATTCTTAAAGATTTCTGGATTTTACAATGCTTAAATTCACGGCTTCTGTGTAGAGATTTTTATCTTTTTTTTTAATTTGTTTTGTGTGTGTGTGTGTGTGTGTGCGCACATGATATGTCCTTGTAATATTAAAAAGGCTTGTGATTTGCCTTTACCTTATGAATAGCATCTGAGATATCTCAGACCCATTTGTTCTCCTTTGCAATATGGACAGCCATTGCTGGAGTTCAGAAAGAAATAGGCAATATTGTAAGATATTAGGCAGTCTTTACTAGAATATTTTATTTAGAGTCTATGTCTCTTATCTGTAAGGCATGTTCAGATTTCATGTCTGTCAACTTCAGAAGGTAAAAGGGCTGTGGAAGAGAATTATATGCTCCTCATGCTTTCTTGGGAACCTTGAGCATCCAGATTAACCAGGTGTGCTGTATATATGATATTAACTCTGGCCAACTAAATGCAAGGGTTCTCCCTATTCCTTCGTCTTCCTTCTTTTGTCTTCTCTGTTTCATCTCTCATTCTCTTGTTTTATGAAACAAAGCACCTACAGGATAATACCTTGACTTTGCCAAAAACCTAGAGAAAAGGACATGTCTGATTTCAATATATAGATATAGATGATATAGATATAGATAGAGATGATATATAGATAGATATAGGTATAGATGATATAGATATAGATGATATAGATATGTATGTATGTATGTATGTATATATGTGTGTATATCACCATGGAACACTTGCACATTTCTGTTAGCTATAGAGATTAACCTTTTGGTCCATCTCTTGGCCATGAATAGTATAAAATTCCACAATGGTCTGATTCATTTAAGTGCCATTAAGTTCTCAGTAAATCAAAGGGCATATTTTCCCCCAGTTCACAAACCATGAAGGTAATTCCTCAGTTCATCCTCTGAAACCTCTTTTTGGCATTGAAATGAGGGGGGTTGAAGACAACGTCAGTTAACCTTGAGTCTGCTTTCTTTGAGCTAAAAAATACAGCCTTTGCATTGCAGAACTTTCTGACAAGGTTTAAAAATACACTACTGAACAGAAGTTGTGCTATCCCCCTGTTTATATCCCCAATTGTGCTGTAATATAATGCACTTCAACAAAATTCACAGAAATGTTCTGAGTTGCATGTCAGAAAATTCAAACAGACTGGTTCTGCCATCTGCTTCTTCTGATAAGAGACTCATCTGTCTGTTGAGCAGGTAGTGGAGAGACAACTGAAAAAAAAAGAGAAGATAATGAAACACTGAAAACATGCTGTATCTCATGGTTACTTGCGGACACGCATCACCTAACTGGGGGTCAAACCAATGTTATTAAGTATTTAGAATGCATTTTGGATTCAGTAGGAATTAAATATGAATATATGCAGAACATTACAAAGTAAACCTATTGATGTAATTCGGCCACTGAACTCAACTCCATCTCTGTTTCAGTGACAAGATTAACAAGAGTAGGTGTAATTGTGAAGGAACACTTATTTCAACTGTGACACTCATAGCACAATACCCAAATCCTCAGCCTGCTGGGGGCACACAATTAAAATAGCATAAAGGTTAGCTCCATAATTACAGTCTGTTCTGAGTAAGGACAGCATGCAGCTGCAGTGTTCTGGAAGCAAATATATTAATTACTAATTCCCCCTTTTTTTTTTTTTTCCCCAATACCAACAGGAAAGTACTACAGTTCTGAGCTATTTTAGAACATTATTATTTTATTTTCCATTCATGGCTGATACACATGCCAAGGCATTAAAACTTGACTTTACCTCATGTCTTGTTTGATGGTTGCATCCTTTGTAAGCATAGTTTCCATTCCATGCTCAATAATATTAAATGCAGATAGCTTAATAAGCTATCTGCATTTAATAAGCTTAATAAGCCTTTAATACTCTTATTAACCCTTTATTTTCCTTCATGTTGCTGGAAGACAGTCCTTACAAAAGCTAATGACATTAATGACATCTGTTGGTTGCTACGGGATAGCAGACCACCGTTAGCATCTGTCACTATGTGACAAGGTTAACTCTGAAATAAGTCTCAAAAAGTAGCTTAAATGTACTGTTGTTGGTGATATCTGAGGAGGGCATGTTCATGATGAGGAAATGAGATGAAAAGGAAGAATCTAAAGGAGATTATGAAGATACTTAGGATGGTGGTGTTTTCTTCACCATCCTAAGAAAGGATAGGGAGAAAGATGGCCTCACAGGCATCATGAGAGGCTGAAAAAGGATCTGTCATTGGGGAAAATGAGAAGAACAAAAGGTAGGAATTGTGATTAGCTCCAGGAGTGGATCCTTAAGAGGAAACATAACTGCAGAGGAACAACTCTGAGTGGGATAGAAGAAACATTAACCTTATTTGAAGGGACTGGAACAGAGGGAAAGCCCACATGTGAGGCAATGCACTCTTCAGTGGTATAGGCCTCTATTCAGGACGAAAGGCAGCACGCCTGAGAAAGGGTAGACATGAGGAAGATCTGATTGAATGTTAGCTACTCCCCTGAATGAGGTAAGTAATGCCAAAGAGTCTACTCTGAAATGACAAATTGTAGAAAGAACTCTGGGATAGTGAGACTCATCAAAAGACTAGTCAGGAAAGCTTATTATTGGCAGCTCTCAATAAAACCCTTCCATCTGCTTTTCATTCTCTCTCATCCTCTGTCCCTCAATGGAGTAAATCAAGAAGTACTTCTCTCCAGGCTGGATGAAATCTCTATGTAGATTTTCTCCTCCTTTTTGCCTGACATATTCTATCAACTTCCACCAGCAGATTTCTGGTGTTCATCTCTTCCACTGACCTGGCTGTGCCCTGTTTCTAGATGTGCATAGGTTTCACAGGCTTATCTGAACATTTCATGTAATTTTGTGAAGTTTACAGACCCCTTGGACCTCACCTCCAACTATATAAATGTGAAGAGATTTTTTAAAATCTTGCTTGATAAATTGAAAAAAGCAGTGCTAACCCAGCAAGTATTACTGATGAAATTTAGTTTTAAAGATAAAAAATCCAAATGTTGGTGAGACAAGCCACTCTTGATTAAAACTAAATGACATTTCATGCACTGCATAGTAGTTTGGAATATCAGTAGCTATAGTCTTATCTCCCTGACTTACTTTCAGTGTGTGTTAAAAATTCAACACAGGTGTTAAATAAGTGTCTATCTTAATACTTTGGCAGAATTATGTTAAATTGATGCAGCAGAGTGATCTCAAAATACAGACAAACACAGTAGAAAACTTACTGTAGGAGTAAAGAAAAGTTGTAAGACATTCATGTTGCTTTTCTCTATCCTATTGAATCTTTCATGAATTTCATCAGGAAGAAATCTGATTTATTTATATGCGTTGAACCAACCAGTTCACTTAAGAGTAGTATAGTTTGGTTACTGGTTATGCAGGATGGGTGAGAATCTGTACAAGTTAACTCCACTCAAAGTTTGTAATGTGTTTTTCAGTCCACACTATATTCCTATGTTCAGTGACTGTAATAACTCACACAAAAATACTCCTGGACAACTGATCAGCTTTCTATCAACTGAAAACTCCTTACACTATGAGAAATTATTACAATTCTTAGTAAATTTCTCAGACCTCTCCCTGCACAAAATTTCATCCCTGAATCACCACTGATCTTTCATGAACACTGCTGAAGGCAAAACTTTAATAAATACAGGGCACAGAAATGCCTGTGGAGTTTCTATAAAACTGTAATCCATGTTAAGGCAGACACAACGGAGAAAGAAGCATATGGTCACAGGTAAAAAAAGTACATATCTTGTTAATAGATTAAAATATTAATGGCAAAAGGAAGCTGAAAAATACAATTTCATAGCATCATAGAATTACAGAATAGTTTCAGTTGGAAGAACACCTTGAATATCATCTAATTCCAACCCATCTGCCATGGACAGGGACACCTTCAACTAGACCAGGTTGCTCAGAGCCCCATCCAACCTGGTCTTGAACACTTCTAGGGGTGGGGCACCCACACCTTCTCTGGAGAACCTGTTCCAGGGCCTCACCAATTTCACAGTAAAGATTTTTTTCCTAGTATCTAATTGAAACTTACTGTTTTTCAGTATGAATCCATTCCCCCTTATCCTGTCACTACATGCTCTTGTAAACAGTCTTTCCCCGTCTTTCCTCTAAGTCCCCTTCAATTTTTTAGACAAGTATTTCTGCTGCATTAGAACTTTGAAATTCTATTTGTTATCAATACAGTATACCATTCTCATAATATTTTCTTTTTTTTTTTTCCTCAACCACAAAAAATTCAAGCATCTCCTTACCTTGGTTATTGTAGCAACATATGCTGATATGTAAAAAACCAGAAGTTTTATAGAAACCTTCTTTGACAGTAAAACTTGATAAAGGTGTGGTTTTACATGGAACTGCAATGAAAACAAGTGTTAATTGTCCTTTGTAATAGAAGTTATTTATTTTAAGCAACTAGACCAAGTTTGATATTTTATGAATATTTTGCATTGCTGCTTGGCTCAGAGAAGCACTTCT
The DNA here is from genome assembly GCA_013399855.1 of Oxyruncus cristatus. Taxonomy (NCBI): domain Eukaryota; kingdom Metazoa; phylum Chordata; class Aves; order Passeriformes; family Cotingidae; genus Oxyruncus; species Oxyruncus cristatus. Next base: position 225,137 of record VXAY01002458.1, on the reverse strand, counting down.
ATGCACTCTGTGCTATGGGAAATCTCTCAGCTTCACTTTTTTTGATTCCATCTATACATCTGTTACAAAACAGAGCAGACACTTTGCACCTTTCAGTCTTCCTTTTCATAGTTAATCCCTTAAGAAGTGGAAGTATTAAAGCAATATTTACCATGGTGGATGCGACTGAGCCTGCCATCATCTTCTTTTTTTTCTACAAATGGAATTGTCCTTGAATTAGTATTGGAAATGACCCCAACCAGTAGATCTTTGCAATAGTATTCTTTTGAGATGTAGGGTGCAATTTGTACCTGGCAGATAATTATGTCAGGCTTTCTGAGGGCATGGAAACCATTGACAATAATTTTTCTTGGCTCTTATCTTTAAACTCTTTGTAAAAATTGTAAGGAGTTAGATAAGCACTTCAGTACCAGTGTATTCAGAAAGCTATGGGCACATCTCTAATAACCAATACTGCCCCTGGTTATCACCCTTGGATATCAGCAGTGACCTTTCTTATTAGTACTACCCTCTAATATAATGGATAGAGGGTTAAAATCATCTGAAAGGAACACATTAATTATCACTTTTTTTTTTTTTTTAATACAAGTTGTCTTTACCTTACAAGATCACATATGTGACTTTTGAGAATGCTATACACCCTAATCCTGATATTGTATTGTAGTGGGTTGACCCTGGCCAGGTGCCAGGTACCCACTAAATATACTCTCTCACTCTCCCTCTGCAACTGGACAGAGGAGATCAAAAAAACAACTAAGTATTCATGAGCTGAGATAATAGCTGTGAGAGGTCACTTGCTGATTATCTTCACAGGCAAAACAGACTCAAAGTGGGGATATTACTTAAATTTATTACTAACAGGATAAGAGCCAAAGAGTGAGAAATAAAACCATCTTAAAAACACCTT